>JAJONR010004943.1:0-51239 GCA_029582245.1 Solanum etuberosum | reverse complement strand
TATATATATATATATATATATATATATATATATATATATATATATATATATATATATAAAATTCTTGGGCCAGCTACTGGTGCAGTTTTATTGGTATCGATCCTTTATTGGGCCGACCCGACCCACGTGACAACTTAAGATGAAGTAGGGTTATAGTTCTTTGATTAAAATTCAAACAAATAAGTTACTATCAACTCATTCAAGTGTGTTCATCATGCAAAACTGACGAATCTATTAGTCTCTTAAAGTATCTTGGCCCAATTAAGAGAATATCACCCTAAGTCCTTGCTAACACTTGGATGTCGAATTAATTTAATCATTCCTCATATGACTCATGTTAGCTATCCTATCTCTAACTCAATCGATTAGATGAAGATTGGTAGCTCCAAATCCATGTTAATGATTGTTTTTCTAACCTTAACTTCTTCTTTCAAGCAAGTCAGAATACATGTGAGTTCTTAATATTTGCATTCATTAAAAACACAATCTTTATGAAAGAATCTTAGTACACGATGATCACCCTTTCATGAGAAATTTTCAATGTAAATGCTCTATTATCCTTATCCCTACTCTAAGTTCCATAACCCTAGTTATGAGCTTAACTAGATGCAAATAATAACAAAAGCAAATTAAAGAAATAATGAACATATATATAAAAGAAAGTAAACAAAACATTTGATTAATGCAGCTCTTGCAAAAATATCTTCTTCGATCCACAATAATCTTCTACAAAAGCAATAATTAACCCTAGAAAGCTAAGAATGATGAAAACTATATTCTAATGATACTTACCCTAACTTCTAGTAATAATTCATAACTTCTAAAATTAATGTGTAACCTAAAGATATCATCTTAAGGACACATTTATAATAATAGGGTAGAAATTCTAATTCTAGTTGAACTCTATTTTAACTTGATCAATCAAGATCCGTTAGACAGAGGGGTCGCGACATGAGGCCCATCGGGGGGACTAGGGATCCACGCCGCGAGCACCATCTCGCCGTTCTACTTCCTTCTCCATGTGTTGCAAGTTCATCAAATGAATTTTTTATTTTAGAATCTTAGTTCACAATAGGTGCGGCAAGGACCATCGTCTTACATGTGCCTCTGCACTGTGGACTCCAGTTATACAGTCTCTTTTGCTATGTTTTAATTCAAGACATTTTGTTTTGCTTTTCAACCCATCTTTTAGGTCATTCTTGCTGTTTTTAGCCTAAAATCAATCTAGTCATACATATATATATATTAGCTCATCACAATAATTATACATAATACACATGGATATACGTAAGCTTATACTCAAAACTTATCTAAATTATGAGTAAAATACGGTGCCTGAATGCGTCAATACACCCCAAATCACAACCCCACACTTAGAGCTCTTGTTCATCCTATCCTATATAGATCCAATATCTCATCAATACTATTTAGACAAGGTTAATCATAATTTAATTTTCATAAATAGTTTAATCATGATGTAGAATTCACTCATTCAAGCACAACTCTATCACATCAACGACTTTTCATACAAACACTACAACTTCTACAATGACTCTTTATGACATATATGACACCAACATGCTCATATGCAATTACCATTGTCATTAAGTTATCAATTCTAGCTATTAAGTGCGCCATTGTCAAAGAAATGTCTTTTCACTCATCATGTAAATATATAATTAAACATTGACATGGACAGATCAAATTATCGCACTCTCACAAGAAAATTTAGAACACATCATACATATCATAGGGTTGTCAATAGTGTATTACTCATTCAATTAAAGTATCGAATTGCAGGATCAAAATGAATTTTTTCGGATTGTAATGTCAGCTAAGCAATAGAATAAGAATCATTTGGTTAAAAGAGTGACTACTCTTCCTAATGAACTTTAAGACAATGACAATACAAATAAGCCTTTTTCCTTCATTCACCTTAACTTTCAACTTTTATGTTATTTTTCCTTTTACTTTCCTTTATATTTTGCGCTATTTTTAGTTAACTTAGGTTCTAGCAAGGATATTCTCTTCTTTTTTCCAACTGCTCAACTTTTTGTAGTCAATTCATATTTTTTTTGCTTGAATCCTCATTTAAAAACAAGCATAGCTAATTTTACACGTGAACACCACTTTCTACTTCTTAAAACCATATAACCAGATCTCTCTGTCTTTTTACCTCCTTTTTTCTCATCTCCATTTTCTTCTCTCATATTTTCAAATCAAAGTGCATTAAGGACTCTTTAAATTAAAAAAATGAACAAGGATAATTTGACTATATAATGTGGCAATACAAAGAAATAAGCTATAGGTTCAATTTTTTTTTATGTAGGCATGACAATATGGTAAACAATATAGCTTAAACAAGAGAATGATTTGATCAGATGTAACAACTTCTAATATTGAGTTCAAATTTTCATACACACGGAACAAGTCCTAAATGTCTAACATCAACGAATACACAAATACTCATCACATATGACACATTAATAATTTCAGACACATTTATCTAAGACTTCAATCATTACAACTAATTAAATATATAAAATACTATGAATTATTAAGTCCAATTTTTGTTGTTAGAGTATTTCTCGAAAGTATGTGTGTCTATACTTAAGTTTTCTTATCTTTCGATGCTCTTTTATGAATGAACTCCCATGATGTCTAACAAATTTCATTTTCAAAAATTTCATCTTTCTAATGCACATATAAAAGTAATCCTAAAAAAATCTAATCTTAAAAATAAAATAAAAATAGTTGAATCAACTAGACTATCCTTAAAAAAAGTACAAAAAACAAAAATCGAAGAACTCAAAATAAAAATAAAAAGTAAAATAATACAACAACACAATATATCTATCTAACAACTATCAACACATGCATCTCAATACGCTCCAAAACAACTAAATAGAAATCTGAAAAAATACTCGTCTTAACAACTCCTAAAACCTAACAATCTAAAAATAAATACAACTCGATAATGAAACTATATAGAAAAATGAGAGAGGAATAGAATGTTATGACATCTAGAAATGCAATACAAGGGAAATATATTTCCTCCACCCCATACTTAAAATAATACACTGACATTAATGCTCAAATTAATACAAAATAATAGTGAAGAAAGAAAGAAATTCCGAACTCTCTGGTCTACTCATGCTCCGTGTCGAAGTAATCCTAATCATCTCCATCAGACTAATCATTCGAGTCCTCTTGTACTAGCTCCTTCTTTGTGGGGATTTCATCAGTTATGGGCTCTTTAAAATCTGGGCCAGTGCAGTATAGTCTCTATGCACTGACGCTAAGAGGATAATCCTTATGTAGCTACTACATCTCTTGCTCTATAAGGGAGGACTTCACACCTCAACTATAGCATAACTACACCATATATATGGCAATGGTAGGCATCTGTTGAGAATTATGCTCGACAATAATAAGTGTAGGCCAGTTGAGTGTCAAGCTCTTTAAATTTTGCCATGTCTACACCCCTCATGTTCTGGGGCAGTCTGTAATCAACTTCCTCCTACTCAATATCATGGTTTCGCAAGAAGACGGTAAATAAACTACCAAAACTATACCTTAGGTCTTTATATATACTACCCCTCTTTATCGTTGGTTGCATCACTGCCTCTACATTATCTCCACCTCAGTCATCAAGGAAAATACCAAACATACTCTATATCGAGGATATGTGTTATGTATGTCCGAGGAATGAGACAATTCCAAATAATCTTAAGCCACACCCTAGTTTTTTTGTTCAAATATATAAAAGGAAAAGTCTAGTGCCTCCTTGTTTGCTGGTGGTATGTCTATCTAGATCCCGACCTCGAGCCACATAGTGTATGCCAAATAGCCTAATAGGGTAGTCGAGTGTATAAATTTTGCAGTTGGAAAGGGTCAGTTGCAAGAGTGTACAAATACATGTTTAGTTCTAGGGCGGTGAAATCAACTATTTGGCCTCTGATATACATCATGTGGCTGTGGCTCTAGAGGTTCTAGCTCGCATAGAAATTCCTAACCAAATGGAGATTGCACACTCCGTTGGTAATCTAATATAAAATCCAAGACAAGGATATGCACACATGTGAGTATATGAGAAAATTCAGCTGCTAGTATCGCACTATCCACCCTTTAGTCAGGATGGTATCTAGCCTCCTTGCTAGTGTTGAATCAATGTCTACCCTCAATGTCTTCAATCCAATGAATAATGAATCAACATGTGAGTGCTTGGGGAGAAAATGTTGGTTGGTCAGTGTGTGAAGTCTATTCCTGTAGGGACCTTTTGGGGTTCTTGCTTGAGGACTCCACCTTGGCTTTCCCTCAATTTTGTTGTGAAGATATGGTACCTGTCAATTTAAACCAAAAAAGTCAGATTTTAGTTTAGAAGGCTAGCCACTTAAACTGAGAAATTTTTGAAACTCTTTTCAATTTTTTTTTGTTTTAAAAGAGATTTCTAAGAAAAAAAGACCCACTTTAGTACCTTTCAGAGATATGAAAGTTTTAATCGATATACCAAGCCACACTTTTTTATAAAGATTAATAATTTTTTTTTTCTTGTGTTTTTTACGAACTTGTATCTTCTAAAAAAATATTTGAGGATGAAGAGAGAGAGAAATCATTTTATGGTTGAGCATGTGTTGGCTTTAGTTGATACCAATAATTAGTATTCTGCATACAAATCATTTTCAACTACTTTAAGAAAAATCTAAGATCAACTTTGAAGTAATCCATATGGTTTCAAATGATACCTCAAATACACTTATGAGTTGACAAGATTTGTACATCTTGAATCAATCAAAGGATCACAATTATTCAAATGCTCATGCTTCAAGTGGCCTTACAACAAATAAAGTCATGATTTGAATACAATTGAAGCATTTAGATATTAGGACGTTATGAAATCCACTCTCACTTAGAAAAATCTTCAATGCATGAAATTAAGTTACCATATGCTTGACCCTCATGTAAGTATCTAATGTGAAAACACAAATAATGAGATCAGACAAGACTTGCCATTGGCTTGTAATGTAAGATTAGGGACGAGTAGGATATTTATTTGGGATAAAGTGACTATTCTCTCTTAAGCATTGCACTATTTTTCAAATGTTTTTTTTTTTTTAGCAATTGATCTTTGTTTGCTTGACTGCTTCTTCTCATTTATCATTCTTTTGACTTCTCTTTCTCTTTTCCTGAGTTCTCCTTTTATTGGAGTTTCTATTCATAATTTTTTCTTTTGTCTTTGTAATCTTTTTTTACTTCCGCATTTTTTATCTTTTCACTTTGCCATCCAACTTAGATATGTGTCAGTGCGCTCAGGGAAATGGGAAAAAAGAGGGGTAGTGCATTTGTGTACTGAAAAGGATAAAAGCTAAGATGTGGTTATCGAAATAAAAAGGTTTTAGGATCAAAAAGAGAAACACTAGGGATCACGTGTCACTTGGTAGGCTTAAAAGGCACAATCGTATCAAATAAAGCTTACAATCCTTTTCCAAATAGATGTTGCTCAAAATTTCACTTCAGTAAATATTCGGGCCACGTTCTAGATCAACAAAGTAATGTCATTGAATTTAGATCTAAAGCTCACCACACAATACACATAAAATAATGAGGTCGGATTTATTTTAACCATAACTTTAAGCAAGAGAATTTCTCAAGTGTGACATAAGTATTATCAAGAGCTATGAAAAGGATCTATGGGTTACAACAAAGTTGGTCCACTCTATCATGTTAAATAGTTTAACACTTTTTCTTTTTCTCATGCACATTCCTAAGTATGTTGGTACCATCCAAGTCAACAGATTTTATTTTTATAAAGAAGTAAAAATTCTTATTTAAGAATTATAGTATCGATAAGGTATGTCTACTATCTACATGAGAATAATGTATGCGTAGTTCGTAAAACTTGAAATATGAAGTGAAGAAATGTTTTATTTTTTTTTGAATTTTAGGATAAGAGAAAGAACTTTTTATATTGAATATTTGAATAAAGATAATTTTTTTTTTTTTTTTTTTGTATAAAGATCACCGAACTCAAGGAGGGATGCCTATGTATCTCATCAAGGTGAGAAACATGTGGCGTAGTTTGTGAAGTTTGAAATATGAAGTAAAAAAACAACTTCTTTTTTGAATTTTAGGTTAAGAAAACAAAACCTTTAATTTTGAATTTATGAATAAAGATATATTATTATCTTTTTGAGTTATGAATAAAGTTCACCGAAACTGAGGAAAAATTTCTACGTATCTCATCAAGGTAAGAATCAGGTTTTCATAGTTTGTGAAACTTGTAATATGAAGTAAACAAACTTTTATTTTGGGTTTTAGGATAAGGAAAATTATATTTTGAAGTTTTGAATAAAGATAAGAACTTTTTTAAATTTTTTGAATAAAGATCATTGAACTCGAAAAGGGATGTCTATGCATCTCATCAAAGTAAAAATCAAGTGTGCATACTTCATGAATATCATAAACATTTTTTAAAGAAATAGAATTGTTTTTGCTTTTTTGAACAAGTAAATAAAACTATTTTTTTCGAGTAAGGAATAAACAATTTTTTCCTCATTTTTAAATAAAGATTACCGAACCACAAGAGGGCTACCTATGTATCTCATCTAGGTGAGAATAGAGTGTGCGTACTTCACAAGGCTTGAAAGATGAAGTAGGAAACTTTTATTTTTTTTCTTTGTAAAATTTAGAATAAGGAAAAACATTTTTTTTTGTATTTTTGAATAGGATAAACACCTTTTTTGTTTGTTAGAATTTTTGAATAAAAATCACCAAACTTGAGAAGGGCTGCCTACGTATCTCATCAAAGTGAGAATCATGTGGTGTAGTTCGTAAAGCATGAAATATGAAGTAAATAATTTATTATTATTTTTTGGATTTTAAGATAAAAGAAATACACTTTTAATATTTTTTTTGAATAAAGATAACAATTTTTTTTGAATTTTTAAAACGTCGGACCCGAGGAGGGATGCCCATGTATCTTATCGAGGTGAGAATCATGTGTGAGTAGTTCAAAAAGCTTGAATGTGTCATGACCCGACAACTCGAATCATGATGGCACCTACTATAACCCACTAGTAGGTAACCGAACCCATATCTTGGAACGACAAGTAACATACATATTTGGTAGAAACACAACCGATGAGAAATTTAAAGCAATAACAAGAATCATAACAAAAAAGAGAGCAACAACAATATATATAAAAGCCAGAATACAATATCTAATTTCGCGACCTGGTGGATGAAAGTACAAAACTACTATACAAGTACAAGTCACAAAAGTGGACCAAAAGTACATGCTTGTCTCAAATTCAAAAGACTAGTCAAAATCTATATACATATGGAGATAAGTCGAATTAGGATTCCATCAGCTCACCCTCTATCTCCAAAGATCTCCACAACCATCTCAAATCACCGTTGTCTCTTGGCATTTGGATCTTCATCAAGAAAATAGATGTAGAGTGTAGCATTAGTACCAAACCAACAGGTACCCAATAGGCATCATAGGGAAACTAACCTTGGAAAGTAAAGACTATGAAAGTCAAGAAAGTAAAAACAACTAAAGGTCAAACGAGTGAAGAGATAACATGACACTAACTAATAAAGCTCACGAGTCTAGAAACGGACGAAACTGAAGAGTAGAACAACTATTTAAAACCTAAGTAGACCCCATAAGTGCAGAAGGTACACTCATGCACAATTTGAAAGTAAATAAACCTAATGGACCCAATAAGCCCGATGAGTACACAAAATAGCTAAAGATAACATTGGCTAAGGCTAAAGGTATTCCAAAAGTGAAATAACTAACCCCAGACTCAAATCACGATGAAGGCACCCCAAAGAATGCAGAAAGAACCACCACGTCAGACCTCAAGCTCGACTAAATAAAATGGGGCCGAACTCGAACCATGGCTAATAAAGATATGTTGGGGTTTCTAATCATTTCTAAAAGAGATACGCCACGCCCTCGAATCGTGGCTAAAAGAGATACTCCAGAGCCTCAAATTATGGCTAAAAGATGCCAAAAAACCTCAAAACCACACGCTCTCCTCCATATGGGCATGAACTGTCGAGGAAAACCATCTTCAGAATTACCAGGGACCCAGTCCAACTTGACATCCATGACCCAATCCAAATATAGCCACTAGTCCCATAAATCTCCAAAATACACACAAGGTCAAAACATAAGGGAAATTATTAATGAATGGTTATAAGAGATGAGTTACCGCCTAGCTAAGGATTCATACTATAAGGCCCAAGTCTACTATATAAGTCTACAGGGAGCTAAGCCGTCTAAAGCAACCTCAGAAGATTTCTATGGCAAAAAGGATCCAAATAGCAAGTCTAAGGCAATCACTAGCCTACGCATAGGCTAAGGCCAAAAACAAACTACCAATAACTATACAATCAGCTAAAAGGATACCATAAGACATGATACAATCATGAAATCAAGGTAAGCATGTTAACTACCCGAAATTAAGGCTACGCATGCATTTTAACTATTAAACACGATACAAGCTACAAAACCATCCCAAAATTAGCTAATTAACATGAACTTTATAACACAACCTCAATATAAATACCGGTAGTCCGTAGCCTATAACACCCCATAAAGTAGAAAGTTGGAAAAGGAAAGGAAAATGCAGTTCTTGCACTAAGGTAGTGGTTTACGAGACTTACCTACGGATCGTAGGAAGTCCTACGAACCGTAGGAAGGAAATCGTAGACCTGGAGATGAGTTTTTAGAATTTCAAGTTTCTACAGTTAGATCTACGAATCAACTGGATGAACCATAAGAATTTGGACGAATCGTAGATGGCTTTGTGAATTTTTTGGGTTAAATGTGAGGTCTACAGATCATAAAAGGTTCGAAGATCGATAGGAGGGTCTCGTAGGAAGTTGGCCTATTTTATGTCCCAGTAACTTGACCTACGGTTGACTAGTACGGTCCATATGAATTTCTATGGCCTGTAGGTCCAATTCATAGGTCCTCCAACCGTTATTGATTAAGGGTAATTGGGTCTTTTCTTATGCAATTAATACATGTACTTTGTCATTTTGACCCTAATTTTAAGTCCTATAACTACCCTTCTATTCCTAAAATTACCCAAACCCTGTCATTCTCTCAAATTCCCAAATCCCATCCAAATTCATCCCCTCCAAATCCTCTCAAGCTTCAAGAGAGAAATCTAGGGTTCAAGTTTCAAGTCTCCTCTTTCCTCCATTGCTTTTGGGCTTAGATCATCAAGATATGTGGAAATTCATAAATGGGTTCCATTCAGCCATTGAGTACCAAAAGATCTCAATTCTCTAAATTCAGTTTCCCCAAAATTGATTAGGTTTTCATCCAATTCTTCATGGGTTCTCATTGTTATGATTCAATTGTTTGATTTTCATGTTTTTATGAATAATTTGATTTAGTTACATATTTTCTGATTGAATTCATATGGACCCATGTATTATTCATGATTTTAACAATGAATTTATGAAGATTATGAGAATATGAAGAAAAGCTATGAATTTATGAGTGATGTTTTATGAAAGTTTATGCATGATTCATAATTTAAGGAGCTACTCTATGGTGATGTACGCTTGGATTAGTAGCTTATTTTTTCTTTTCCGTGTATGATGTTATACTTATGAAATTTAACATGGCAAGTAGACTCTTCCTTCTCGATACAGGAGTTACATTGGATTCCATGTTATAGCTCGCATGGTCTATTATTGGTTAAAGCTAATATCCCACAAAATGAACTAAAGTTACTTCAAGGGTTTTATGAAGCTCCATTTATGATTTTGAGATGCATTAACCATGTTCATGATTTATGATTCTTCTTTAAAGATTTTACTATATTTTAGCTTGGTCATGCATATCATGTTTTCCCCTTATGCCCCTTATTATCATGTTTTACATTTTTATGCATGTCCCTCATACTTAGTACATTCCATGTACTAATGCATACTTGTGACTATATTGTCTAATAATGTAGGGTTCGACGATCTTCCTCCTCATGCTCATGGCTAGTGGATTGCCTTGTAGATTTAAGATTTGGTGAGTCCTCATGTTCCGAGGACCATGTCACCTTACTTTGTTTTCTTATGTCTTTAGTTTTCGGATGATTGTACGTGGTGTATGAGTCACGTCCAACCACCCTTGTTGTATTAGATTGGCTTGTCAAGGCTATGATTAGACTTTCGCTTTGATGACAAAATATTTTATGATATGAGGCCATTTTCTTAATTTTTCATATTTTCTATTATATTGTGTTGCATGCATGTCAAGTGGCTTGTGTAGGGCCTCTCGAGGTATTATACTCCATGTCACGTCTATGGTGTACTTTAAGTCATGATAAACTTGGTATTCAGAGCAAAAGGTTTTAGAAAAGGTCTTAGGATGTTTGACAAGCCGAGTATAATTTTATTTATAAGTGTGAAGCACACCATATTTATGAATAGGAGGATACAAAGCATTTTGAAAACTTTACTTTTTTCACTACCCTAAAGTCGTGCCATAGAGTCTATCTGTATAAAGACTCCCCCTCTAAATCTTATCTGATGCTTTTCAACATATGACCCCTTGAAGAGCTTATGTGAGAATAAATGCGAGTGACAAAGTGGAGCCGGAGGTTCCTCAAGTCCCACTTGACACTTTGGCTGAGCAAGTGACTTATGCCGAATTCTGAGTCACTTTTTCAAGTGTTGGCTCAAGCTATGACAACCCAATCTAATGGAGATTCCATTGCTCCAGTGAATCCAAATGTGGGTACGATGGTGACAAGGATAAGAGACTTCACTAGGATGAACCCTCTAGAGTTCCATGGTTCCAAGGTTGATGAGGATTCTCAAGAGTTCATTGATAAGGTGTGTAAGGTAGTGGAAATTATGGGTTATTCTTTGGTAGAGAAGGCAGAGTTAGCCTCTTATCAACTCAAGGGTGTTCTTCAAGTTTGGTTCAACTAATAGAAGGAAGAGAGGGAAATTTATGTAGGTCCTCTTGATTGGGACAAATTCAAAGGAGCTTTTCTTGATCGTTTCTTTCCTCTTAAAATGAGAGAAGCAAAGTGCTTGAGTTCATTAATCTCCAACAAGGGAATATGAGTGTGAATGAGTATTCTTTGAATTTCACTCAATTGGCTAGTATGCTCCAACTATGATTTCCAACTCTAGGGCAAGGATGAGTAAGTTTGTGTCAGGTGTTTCTGATTTGGTTGGCAAGGAATGTCGTACCGCCATGTTCATTAAAGAGATGGAAATCTCCCGTTTGATGATACATGCCCAACAAATTAAAATTGAAAAGCTCAAGGAGAGGGTAAGATAGTCTAAGAGGGTAAGGGCCGATAATGGTGACTTTTCTTATTCAAGGTCCGGTGGACATGGACGTCCTCAATTCTGGCACAGGTTTTCTGATCAAGGTTCTTCTAATGCTCCAAACTCTAAGTTCAAAAATGATAGGGTGTCTAACCCTAAACCTCAAGGAGGTAATTGTGGGGGATCTTCTATATCTACTTGCACTAGGTGTGGCAAGAAACATGATGGAAAATGTCTGGCCGGTATAGATAGATGCTTTGGTTGTGGAATGAGTGGTCACAAAGTGAAGGATTGTCAATTCCAAGCTAGCAAGGGTAAAGATGGTAGGCAAGCTCAACCTAGTGGTTCCGCTATGCTTCGAAGCAAAACATATCTTATGCTTTTCAAACTCAACAAGATCACGAGGGTTCCCCGGAATTGGCGACCGGTATGTTGAAAGTCTTTCACCATGATGTTTATGCTTTACTTGATCTAGGTGCTACTTTATCATTTGTTACTCCTTATGTGGCCATAAGATTTGATTTTGGTTGATGAGTGGTAGATTTGCACTCATTTAAGGTCCATTTAGCTCAATAATTAGTGTCCTCAATGCCTATTTTTGTCCTATTCTGATAGAATGTTGATGATTTGCAGCTATGAAGGCAATTGGACAAGGTAAGGATTGATGTTTGAATGAATGACAAAAAATAAATAAAAAGTGCAAAGTAAACATTATTGATCGCCTAACATGAAGGGCGTATCTCCAAATGAGCACGACCTCTCCCAAATTGATAGTACATAGAAATTGTATCTATCAAAGAAGGTCGGCGGACTCCAGTAGAGACGACGATGCACCAAATGAGAACGACAATCCTGATGCACATCGCCTAAAGCGACAATGTGCAAAGCAAAGATTTAATGCTTGAAAGTCAAACTAAGGTGGTACTTGGTGATTCACCGAACGTGAAAGGCTGACTCAATCGAGTTCGCCAGTGGAGGTTCAAACACCTGAAGCTAGAGCATCATAAGGCAAGCTGAGGAGAGAAGGGTGATTCACCGAGCAGGTTAGGTGAGCCTGACTAATGTCACTGAGTCAGTAGCAAAATGTATTTTGGGAAATATAAATAGCCCATAGGATACAGATTTGAGGAGTTCTGTTTTGAGTTCAAAATGTTTTTTTGAGAGGTTTAGAGAGTTTTAGAACACTTTACCTTTAAAGAACACTTTTCTACTTTTTGGGGGTTTTACAACTTAGAAGTTTGAATTTGATAAATTGAAGTTGAATCCATAGTGGGTTTACTCTTAATTGTTTGATTTCAAGTTACCCATGACTGCTTTCATGGAAGGGAAAATTTCTTTACTTTTTGTAATGGGTGGCTGAAACCCCAACATCTAGGGGTGCTCAAATGGGGTTGGTTGTTGATTTAATGTAGTGGGCATTGTGCTATAATCTGTTTTGTTGCTGTTCATACATGAATTTGGTCTAATTACATGGAGCTAACTGAAGGGTCAAGGTTTCAAACTTAATTCCTACTTCCGATCTTTGATTGATGCTCGAAAAAGATAAATGGGTGTGGGTAATTTGTTCAATACTAGTAATTTAGGTTTGATGTCTGTGACTTGCTTGAAAAAGAGGTTACAGTTCGAATCTATTTGCCCTGTTCTTGAAAGAGAGAATAGAGTAAGGTATTGGGTTGTTTAGATTGACATTAAGATGAGACTGAAAAAAGATTCTATGCATAGATGCTTTGAGATCGAAAGATGATTATCGTTAATGAAGATGACTTAGCCTATTCATGAATGTTCATCACTATAGAGTAGCACAATTACCCCTATGTGATATCAATTTCCAATCCCCACACCCCTAGATTACTTGTTAACTCTTGATTTCTTTGATAATTTAGTTTAATTGTGATAACTAATAATCAAAGCTTTATATTATGTTGGTGGTATCATCCACCCATTTTTTCTTAGTATTGCAAATGAACTAATATAAAGTCCAAATTTCTTAATAAGGAATTCTCCATGATATACTATTCCCTGTGGGATTCGACCCCGACTCTTTGTTGGATTTTTTACTGACTACGATTGCTTACTCTTTTAATTGGTTTTGGAGAGTTATTTGAGTGTTACCATTGGTCCTGAAATCCTTTCTAATCCCTTTTATGTCTCTACACCCGTTGGTGATTCTATTGTTGTAAGATAGTTTATTGAAATTTTGCTATTTTTCGTTTCTCATAGAGTAACTCATGTTGATCTTGTAGAACTCTATATGTTAGGTTTTGATGTTATTCTTGGAATGGAGTGGCTCCATGAATGTTATGCTTCCATAGATTGTAGCACCTGATTGGTCACCTTCAAGGTTCCGAACGAACCTATCATTTCATGGAAAGGGGAAAATCATGTTCTTAAGGGACAGTTTATATCTTGCCTAAATGCTAGAAAAATGATTTCTAAGGGTTGAATTTATCACCTTGTTCGGGTTAAGGATACAGATTCTGAAACCCTAATCATAAGTCAGTTCTGATTGTAAATGAGTTTCCAAAAGTGTTTCCCAGTGATCTTCCCGATATTCCTCCCGAAAGAGAAATAGACTTCAGTATTGACCTACTCCAGATACGCAGCAAATCTCTATTCCTCCTTATCGTATGTCCCCGACAGAACTTAAAGAACTAATGGATCAACTGTAGGACTTTTTGGATAAGGGTTTTATTAGACCGAGTATCTCTCCATGGGGTGCTTCGATATTATTTATTTAAAAGAAGAATGGTTCCCTCCGAATGTGCATTGACTATCGATAATTGAATAAGGTCACAATAAAGAAATAAGTATCCTATTCCAAGGATAGATGACTTGTTTGATCAACTCCAAGGAGTAAATTACTTCTCTAAGATTGACCTTTGGTAGGGTTATCACCAATTGAGATGACGGAAAATAACATTTCGAAGATGGATATTTGAACAAGGTATTGTCATTATGAGCTCTTAGAAATGTATTTTGGTTTGACTTATATCCCAATGCCATTTATGGATCTAATGAATAGGGTCTTTAAGCAATAACATGACATGTTCGTGATTGTGTTCATTGATGATATTTTGATTTACTACCGGAGTGAGAATGAGCATGTTGAGCATTTGAGGATTGTCTTACAAATTCTCAAAGATCATGAATTGTATGCTAAGTTTAGTAAATGTGAGCTTTCATTGAGGTCTGTTTCCTTCCTTGGCCATAATATCTCCGGTGAAGGTATCCAATTAGATCCTAAGAAAATGAGACTGTTAAGAGTTAGCCTAGACCTTTGTCCACTTCAGATATACAGAGTTTCTTGGGTTTTGCTGGTTACTATAGAAGGTTTTTGGAAGAATTTTTCTCTATTGCTTCGCCTTTGAAGACATTGATTCAAAATAATGTGAAATTCCTATGGTCTGAAGCTTGTGAGAAAAGTTTCCAAGAATTAAAAGATAGACTCATGTCATCCCCTATAATGACATTACCAAAATAAGATGGATTTATAGTATATTTTTATGCTATAAGGATTGGTCTTGGTTGTGTGTTGATGTAACATGGGAAAGTCAGTGCTTATGCTTCAAGGCACTTGAAGTTGTATGAAAAATATTATCCATCTCATGATTTGGAGTTAGCGGTGGTAGTGTTTGTTGTAAAGATTTGAAGACATTACTTATATGGTGTTTATGCATGTGTGTTACCGACCATAAGAGCTTGAAATATGTGTTCACTCAGAAGGATTTGAATCTTCACCAAAAAAGATGGCTTGAGTTATTGAAAGATTACGACATGAGTGTCCTATTTCATTTCAGTAAGGCGAATGTAGTGGAGGATGCTCTTAGTCGACTATCAATGAGAAGTGTTTCTCATGTTGAAGATGGTAATAAGGAGTTAGTTGGTGATCTTCATGGTTTGTCCTGATTGGGTGTTCGTTTGGTTGATTCTAGTAAATGTAGTGTTACTGTTCACAGTAGTTCTGAATCGTCTTTTGTATCGGATGTGAAAGCTAAGAAAGATCTTGATCTGATATTAGTTTACTTGAAAAAGTTGCTTTCCGAAAAAGACATTGAGTTTTTTTCCCAAGGGCGAGATGGTGTCCTTTGATATCAAGGTCGGTTATGTGTGGCGAATATTGATGAGTTGAGAAATCAAATTCTGACATAAGCTCACAGTTCTTAGTATTCTATTCATACCAGGAGCCAGCAAGATGTACCACAATTTCAAGGGGTCTATTGGTGGAGCGGGATGAAGAAGGATATTACAGAATTCATGGCTAAATGTTTGAATTGTCAACAATTAGAAGTTGAGTATCGAAAACCCGATGGTTTGGTTCAAGATATTTGAATTACATGGAAGTGGGAAGATTTGAATATGAACTTTATTACGAGTTTACCTCGTACTCGATGCTAGTTTGACTAGATTTGGGTTATTATAGACTGAATGAAAAAATCGGCTCACTCTCTCCTTGTTAAGACTTCATTTTCAGCTAAAGAGTACACCAAGCTATATATTCGGGACATGGTAAGGTTGCATGAAGATCCTTTGTCCATTATCTCTGATCATGGAACCTAGTTTACATCTCAATTTTGGAGGTCATTTCAGAAGAGTCTTGGTACTCTAAAGTCGTACCATAGAGTCTATCACGGATGGGTGCTTTAGTTGTGGAAAAGTGGTCACAAAGTGAAGGATTGTCAGTTACAAGCTAGCAAGGGAAAATATGGTAGGCAAGCTCAGCCTAGTGGTTCCGGTTTGGGTGACCCAAAGCAAAATAGATTCTATGCTCTTCAAACTCGACAAGATCACGAGGGTTCCCCGAATGTGGTGACTGGTATGTTGATAGTCTTTCACCTTGATGTTTATGCTTTACTTGATTTAGGTGCTACCTTATCGTTTGTTACTCCTTATGTGGCCATGAGATTTGATATTGGTCCTGAAATCCCTTCTAATCTCTTTCATGTCTCTACTTCCATTGGTGATTCTATTGTTGCTAAGAGAGTTTATAGAAATTGTCCTATTTTTTTTCTCATAGAGTCACTCATGTTGATCTTGTAGAGCTTGATATGTTAGGTTTTGATGTTATTCTTAGGATGGATTTGCTCCATGCATGTTATGTTTCCATAGATTGTAGGACCGATTGGTCACCTTCAAGGTTCCGAATGAACCTATCATGACATGACACGGAGAAAATTATGTTCTTAAGGGTCAGTTTGTATCTTGCCTAAAGGCTAGGATAATGATTTCTAAGGGTTGCATTTATCACCTTGTTCGGGTTAGGGATATAGAATACGAAACCCCTACTCTTGAGTCAGTTCCGATTGTAAATAAGTTTCTGGAAGTGTTTCCCAATGATCTTCCTGGTATTCCTCCCAAATCAGAAATGGACTTCGGTATTGACCTACTCCTAGATATGCAACCTATCTCTATTCCTCCTTATCGTATGACCCTCTAAGAACTTAAGGAATTAAAGGATCAATTGAAGAAATTGTTGGATAATGGTTTTATTAGGCAGACTATCTCTCTATGGGGTGCTCCAGTATTGTTTGTTTGAAAGAAAGATGGTTCTCCCTGAATGTGCATTGACTATCGATAGTTGAATAAGGTCAAGAATAAGTATCCTATTTCAAGGATAGATGAATTGGTTGATAAAATCCAAGGAGCAAGTTACTTCTCTAAGATTGACCTTCGGTCGGGTTATCACCAATTGAGGGTGAAGGAAAATGACATTCAGAAGTAGGCTTTTTGAACAAGGTATGGTCATTATGAGTTCTTAGTGATGTCTTTTGATTTGACTAGTGCCCCAACGACCTTTATGGATTTGATGAATAGGGTCTTTAAGCAATATCTTGACATATTCATGATTGGGTTCATTGATGATATTTTGATTTACTCCTGGAGTGAGAATGAACATGTTGATCATCTGAGGATTGTGTTACAAATTCTCAAGGATCGTGAAATGTACGCTAAGTTTAGTAAATGTGAGTTTTGGTTGTGGTCTGTTGCCTTCCTTGGCCATATTGTCTTTGCTGAAGGTATCCAAGTTGATCCTAAGAAAATCGAGGTGGTTAAGAGTTGGCCTAGACCTTTATCCGCTTCAAATATACAGAGTTTCTTGGGTTTAGCCAGTTACTATAGAAGGTGTGTTGAAGGATTTTCCTCTATTGCTTCGTCTTTGACGACATTGACGACATTGACTCAAAAGTAGGTGAAATTCCTATGGTCGGAAGCTTGTGAGAAGAGTTTCCAAGAATTGGAAGATAGACGCACCTCAGCCTATATATTGAAACTACCAGAAGGATCAGATGGATTTGTAGTATATTGTGATGCTTTAATGATTGGTCTTGATTGTGTTTTGATGCAACATGGGAAAGTTATTGCTTATACTTCAAGGCAATTGAAGGTGCATGAAAAGAATTATCCGACTCATGATTTGGAGTCACCGGCGGTAGTGTTTGCTCTAAAGATTTTTAGGCATTACTTATATGGTGTTCATGTAGATGTGTTTACCGATCATAAGAGCTCAACATATGTGTTCACTCAAAAGGTTTTGAATCTTCACTAAATAAGATGGCTTGAGTTATTAAAAGATTATGACATGAGTGTACTATATCATCCCGGTAAGGCGAATGTGGCGGTGGATGCTCTTAGTTGACTATCAATGGGAAGTGTTGCTCATGTTGAAGATAGTAAGAATGAGTTAGTTCGTGATGTTCATGGTTTGGCCCAATTGGGTGTTCGTTTGGTTGTTTTTAGCGTTGGTGGTGTTATTGTTCACAATGGTTTCGAATCGTCTTTTGTATCAGATGTGAAAGCTAAGATCTTGATTCGGTATTAGTAGTCTTGAAGAAGTCAGTTTCCAAAAATGCCATTGAGGTTTTCCACAAGGGGGAGATGGTGTCCTTCGATATCAAGGCCGGTTATATGTTCCAAATGTTGATGAGTTGAGAAATTAAATTCTGACAGAAGCTCACAATTTTCGGTATTCTACTTACCCTGGAGACATCAAGATGTATCACGATTTGTGGGAGGTCTACTAGTGGAACGAGATGAAGAAGAATATTACAGAATTCGTGGCTAAATGTCTGAATAGTCAACAAGTGAAAGTTGAGCATCATAAACTCGGTGGTTTGGCTCAAGATATTAGTATTCCTACATGGAAGTGGAAAGACTTGAATATAGACTTTATAACAGGTTTACCTCGTACGAGGTGTCAGTTTAACTTGATTTGAGTTATTATGGACCAAATGTTGAAATCAACTCACTTTCCTCCCGTTAAGACTTCATTTTCAGCCAAAGAGTATGCCAAGCTAGATATTTGGAAAATGGTAAGGTTTCATGGAGTGCCTTTGTCCATTATCTCTGATCGTGGAACTCAGTTTACGCCTCAGTTTTGGAGGTCATTTCAAAAGGGTGTTCATACTCAAGTGAAGCTCAGCACGACTTTCCACCCTCAGACCGATGGACAAGCCGAGCGTATTGTCCAGACCTTAGAAGATATGTTAAGATGTTGCATAATTGATTTCAAGGGTAGTTGGGATGACCATTTGCCTTTGATTGAGTCCTCTTATAATGATAGCTATCATTCTAGCATTGGGATGGGACCGCTTGAGGCTCTTTATGGTAGGAGGTGTAGGTCTCCTATAGGTTGATTTGAAGTTGGTGAGGTTGCTTTGATAGGGCTTGAGGTGGTGCATGAGGCTATGGAAAAGATTCGACTCATTCGTGAAAGGATGAGAATGGCACAAAGTCGACATAAGTCTTATGCCAATTTCAGAAGAAGAGAACTTGAGTTTAATGTTGATGATTGGGTCTATTTGAAAATTTCACCCAAGAAGGGTGTAATGAGATTTGGGGAGATAGGGAAGCTTAGTCCCTGATATGTTAGCACATATCAGATTTTAAGGCGTATAGGCAAAGTTGCTTATGAACTAGAGTTGCCTAATGATTTAACATCGGTACATCTGGTATTCCATGTCACTTTGTTGAAGAAGTGTGTTGGAGATTCGACATCCATTGTGCCTTTTGAAGGTTTGGGAGTTAATGAAAATCTTTCTTATGAAGTGGTTCTGGTTGAGATTCTAGACCGACAAGTTCGGAAGTTGAGAAACAAAGAAGTTTTTTCTCTGAAGGTTCTTTGGAGGAATCAATTAGTTGAAGGTGCTACTTGGGAGGCCAAAGCAGGTATGATTTACCGGTATCCTTATCTCTTACCCTCCTCTCCTACTCTAGCTTGAGGTATTAGTTTCTCATGGTTCATTCTTCCAGATTCATGCGTTTTAGTCATTCTCATGTTTCCATATGCATGCATGTTCATGAAAAACTTGATTTTTAGGTTATGATTTAACTTGAAGTGATTTCTCCTTGTTTATGTGCATTATGTTGAGATTTGCATTCATGTTGGTTGTTAATTTCTTTCCTACTCTATTAATGCTAGTCTAAGTCCCATTTGAGGACGAATATTCCCAAGAGGGAGATATTGTAACAACTTAGAAAGTGGAAAGTTGGAAAAGGAAAGGAAAACTGAAGTTTTTGCATTGAGGTAGTGGTATACGAGACTTACCTACAGACCGTAGGAAGAGAATCATAGACCTGGAGATGAGTTTTTGTAATTTCAAATTCTGAAGTTTGATCTACGGATGGACAGGATGAGCCGTACGAATTTGAACGAGTCATAGAGGGGTTCCGTAGGGGTAATCTAAACTTAGTGAAATTTTGAGTTAAAAGTGAGGTTTAAGGATGAGGTCTATAGATCGTAGAAGATTCGATGATCCGTAGGAAGATGGCCTATTTTAGGTCCCAATAATTTGACCTACGGTTGACCAGTACGGTCTATAGGAATTTCTATGGCCCGTAGGTCCAAACCATAAAGTTCTCTGAGGGTTATGTATTTAGGGTAATTGGGTCTTTTCCTATGCATTTAATACCTATAATATGTCGTTTTGACCCTAATTTTAAGTCCTATAACCACCCTTCTATTCCTAAAACTACCCAAACCCTCTCATTCTCTCAAATTCCCAAATCCCATCCAAATTCATCCCCTCCAAATCCTCTCAAGCTACAAGGGAGAAATCTAAGGTTCAAGCTTCAAGTCTCATTTTCCTCCATTGCTTTTGGGCTTAGATCATCAAGGTATGTGGGAATTGATCAATGAGTTCCATTCACCCATTGAGTTCCAAGAGATCTCGATTCTCCAAATTCAATTTCCCCAAAATTGAAAGGTCTTCATCAAATTCTTCATGGGTCCTTATTGTTATGATTCAACTGTTTGATTTTAGTCTTCTTATGAATAATTTGATTTAATTACATGTTTTCCAATTGAATTTATATGGACCCATGTATTATTCATGATTTTGACCATGAATTTATGAAGATTATTAGAATATGAAGAAAAGCTATGAACCTATGAATGATGTTTTATGAAAGTTTATGCATGATTCATGATTTAAGGAGCTACTCTATGATGATATACGCTTGGATTAGTAACTTAATTTTGCTTTTCCATGTATGATGTTATGTTTATGAAATTCACTATTCCGTTGGGATTTAACTTAGCACCGAGAGAACTTTGAGGCGGGGGCTCAAATAGGGTAGTCTCTAGTTCCAAACTACGTACCCCCATAGGATTGTCTTAAATTACTTAGCTAGTGGATCCACAAATAGCATATCATGATACATAGTTCTACCTTTGCATGTAGACTCTCCCTTCTTGATGAGGGAGTTACATCATATTCCATGTTATAGCTCACATGGTATATTGTAAGTTAAAGCTAATATCCCACAAAATGAACTAAAGTTACTTCAAGGGTTTTATGAAGCTTCATTTATGATTGTGAGATGCATTGACCATGTTCATGATTTATGATTCTTCTTTAAATGTTTTACTATGTTTTAGCTTGGTCATGGATATCTTGTTTTTCCCTTATGTCCCCTTATGATCATGTTTTACGTTTTATGCATATCCTTGACACTTAGTACATTCCATGTACTAATGCATACTTGTGCCTACACTGTCTAATAATGTAGGGTCCGACGATATTCCTCCTCCCGCTCGTGGCTAGTGGATTGCCTTGTAGATTGAAAACTTGGTGAGTCCTCTTGTTCCGAGGACCATGTCACCTTTACTTTGTTTTCTTATGTCTTTAGTTTTCGGATGATTGTACGTGGTGTATGGTATTACTTCCCGACCACTCTTGATGTATTAGATTGACTCTTCAAGACTAAGATTAGACTGATGCTTTGATGACAAACTCTTTATGATATGAGGCCTATTGCTTAATTTCTTGTATTTTCTATTATATTGTGTTGCATGTATGTCAAGTGGCTTGTGTAGGTCCTGTCGGGGTTTTATATGCCATGTCACATCTAGGATGTACTTTAGGTCGTGACATAGCTACCTCAAAGCTGACCATGCACGCTCCAAAACCATTATACCAGAGCTTTCCCCTTCCGAAAGTCCTATGATCGCTATCACACTGACAAATAAACTATCAAAACATCAATACAAATGTTTTGACACAAAAACTGCAATAATTGAAGACAAGCCTAAAAATGAGTCAAAATGACATTTTGGGACTTGCGTTGGGAATCCCAAAATAGACTCCGTCATTGGTCCCATATAGCTCTAGGAACTTGTGCCCCAAAAATATGCACAATCCAAGCTCATAAATTAACCCAGAAGGTTCATGCATCAAGAGGAACTCAAAATCACCATTGAAGCTTAAAAATGGAGAAGAAGGAGAAGGCTTATGGGTAATACGCAAAATTAACGAGCCAATCAACTTCCCAAAGAACTCACTAATTAATTCCCTAAAGAATTAACATTTTCACCCAGAAACAAGTTCTCCAAGCTCAATATTCGAACACAATTTGTGAGAAATTAACCCCCAAATTGGGTATAACTACCTGTTGATGCCACTAAAGTGTACACTTTGGCCATGTATACCCACTACTGCTAAAGTAGCTCCTTGGCCGCTTAAGCGACCATCACTTAAACGAAACTAGGTCCGCTAAATCGGTTGCCTCCCCCACCAACATGATTTGCTAAAGTGAACCCTTGGATGCTAAAGAGGTGCTCAGGATTGGGTCAAAATCTTGTGCATGCAAATGAACTATGCAACCCTACTAAATTCGACATTCTGGACTCAACAGAGATATCAAAACTTCCAACCCAGGTTGCCTTGACAAAAAGTGGACCCACACCCAAACTCTATTTTAAGTTATCCACGAGGTGGCACGCAATGAGCCCAGAAGTCTCGGGGTCTGCACCAAATGTCCTTTTAGACTGAAGTCAGCATTTTGAAGCTACAGGAACCATTAGAATTGCATTTTGAATCAGTCTACTAGAAGTTTTGAGCAAAGTTAACCGTTCAAGTTTTAAAAGTTTCAAAACATGTAAACTCACATAAAAATCAAACAAACAACCAGGTGATCGAATTGTCAGTTCTAGTTTATGACTTGGGGTCTCTATAGGAAAGCTCTAAACACCAAAAGTAATGAAATAAAGAGGAAATGGTCTAGTGGGTCATTACAACATCCACTACAAAAGGACTTTCATCCTTGAAAGTAAAGAGTCAAGAAGTACCTAAAGGCTCAAACATGCGGGGAAACTAATCTCGTATCTCATGCTCGTCTCCCATGTATCCCCCTCGATTGGCTGATGTCTTAATTGGACCTTTACAACATGAATGGCTCTCAAATGCAACCGTCTTACATCTCTGGCTAATATAGTAATTGGCTCCTTAAGGAAGCTCAAACGGTTATTCAATTAAACTGAATCATTCTAGAGCATATGAGACTCGCTAGAAATATACGGGTGAAGCATAGAAACATGGAAAATCAGATGAATAGCTGAAAATGTAGGAGATAGGGCCAACCCATACAGAACATCACCAATAGTATGAAGAATCTCAAATGGTACTATAAACCTGGGGATAAACTTTCTCCACCTCCCAAATCGCATCACGACCTTCTTGGAAATATTTGCAGGAATACCAAGTCACCACCTCCGAATGTCAAAGGCTAACGCCAACAATCAACATAACTTTTATGCCTACTCTATACTGACCTAAGCCTATCCTTAATCACACGAACTTTGTCCAAAGCCTCCTGAAGCAAGTCAGTGCCACGTGGTCTAGGCTCTGAATCCTCAAACCGACCAATCAGAGAGCAACAATGCCTTCCATATAAGGCCTCAAAAGGATCCATCTGAATACTCGAGTGGTAACTGTTGTTGGTGATGACTGGTAGATTTACAGTCATTTGATGCCTATTTAGCTCAACAATTAGTGTCCTCAATGCCTAATTATGTCCTATTCTAATGATATTTTTGGTTATTTGCAGCTATGAAGGCTAAAATACAAGAAAAGGATGAATGTTTGAAAGAATGACTAAAAATATGAAAAAAAGTGTAAACTCCATATTGTTGATCGCCTATCAAGAAGGGAAGAACGCCCAATGAGTTGGACCTCGCCCAAATTGATAGTGCACAACACTTGATTTAATTGAGGTATGTCGACAAACAGAAAGGGATATGGCAATGCACCAAATGAGAAAGGCGAACATGCTAACCATCACCGAAGGCGACAGTACAAGGATAAATATTGAAGGCTTGAAAGGCAAAACAAAAGTGGTACTCGGAGAAGTGTGAAAAGAAGACTCGAACGAGCTTGCCAACTGAGGTTCAAGCACCTGAAGCCAAGAGCAAAAGAAAGTTGAACCGAGCAGCAGTTAACGAGCCCATTGTGATCGGCGAGCCCGACTAATATCACCCAATGGGTCACGCATTGAGTTTTGGGCCAAATTTTGTGGAAATTATAAATAGCCTAAAGTGCATAAACATATATAGGTTCGATGAGCCCATTGTGATCGGCGAGCCCGAATAATATCACCTAAATGCTAAAGTGAACCTGCTTTTCTTAAAAAATGATTTTTTTTTGCTATTAGTGAGATTCAAACACACAGACACTTTAAATTTGTGTGTCTTTACTCGGCGTTTGAAACCAATAGGCTACATCATATTCTTGTGTAAGGGTGTCCAAAATATGTTATTTAGCCACTTTGTTTATCACCCTGATATAACTGTTTCCCCTCTTCTTATTGAGACAATCGCTATTTGAGACGTGAGAATTGGAGACCATCGGCACTATTGAAGCATATAGTACCAAAATCGCTAATCCATCTTATACAAAGAGAAATAGTGTTTTTCTTCTGAAGTTTTAGGTATGTGAATCTATTATTTTCAGGTATGTGCCTAAAAAGTTGCTTTCTTCTAGGGTTTTTTCATCTTTTTTGGTTCTTATGTAAATTTGAGTTGATTATAGCTTTCATTCTCCTGGGAATCTGCTATGTATTATTTTTAATTCAACTGGAGATTCTGGTAGGGTTTTTTTTTTATGAAGTTGGGGGAATTTTGCTGGTTGCATTGGAGATTTTGGTAGGGGGAATTTCGGGGATTGTTTTGGTGTTGTTCTCGCACAACTTTGGTGTTGTTTTGGTGCTTTTCTACTGCCTTTTTGGTGCAATTTCACGGTCCCTATGCATATATAGCGAGTATTTCAATTACGTATAAGGGACTAAAAACATAGTGATGAGAGCTTTTTTCCTTGTTAGTAGAGTTAGTAGTGTAAAATATGTCAAATGTACCAAAGAGTCATTCTTTTTTAAACAAACCAAAAAAGGGTTAAACAAATTGAAACGGAGGTTGTAGTTCTTACAAAATGGAGATGCAAAACTGCTGGGAAGTGGGAACCATTCACTAAAAAATATTGTTGGATAAGACCATCCTCTTTTCAAGAATAATTATGATTTAACAAGCTATACTTGTTTGTTTTCATTAGCACTTTCTTTTCTTCTCCTGAAGATCGTATTATAGTCACTATGCTGTTGTGCAGAAAAAATGCTCTAATGAACTTAAAAAAACAGCACCATGACTGCATGTTTGTCCAGCATACCAATGCAATTCCCGAGAACAACAGTAGTAAAACTAGACCAATTATCAAAATAGTAGGAAAATTACTGACGGATAAGAGATGTTAGATAATATTTTGACTTTATTTGTATCTCTCCCTGTCAGTCCAGACCATTCTCAAGCAGATGAGCTCAGAATATTAAGCAAATAATTTCAAGCATTTCTCTAACTAAAATAGCATTGAAGAACAATTCACTAATTAAGAGAATATAATGTTGATGCTCCACAAGCAAGTTAGCTGTCAAACAAGAAGAAGTAGCTAGAAGTGATAAGAAACCTAGTATATAGTTTTATCATGGGATGACACAGGCATGTCAATCTAGTAATAGGATGCTTCTCTTCTTTTTTTTGAAAAGGTAAGATGATCTTAGAATAGGATGTTACTTAGCATTCAACATACCGGTGCAGAATAGTGTGGTTGTATCCCTAATATGGGCTCTATATGACATAAGCATTAATAATTGGTGATTAGTGTTCAGTGTTCAGTGTTCAGAGTTAGTAGTAGTTATATATATCCAAGTGTTCAGATTTAGTAGAGTTAGTAGTACCTTGTTCATAATGTATGTGGTCCATTATTACATTGCTGAGAGCTTTTTCCCTGAACTTTTTCCCAGGCCAGTGCATAAACATATATAGGTTCGATGAGCTTGTCAAGAGATGCCCAAAGGATATCCTGTACTAGAGGGTGAGGGTAGTAGATGTTTCTGAAAATGAATCAGTTAATTGTAGTACCTATTTTACGACTAGCAACATGGTTTTACAGCTTAATTAGCATTTCAGGGAAACAAAAGAACATACTGCCATTTTACTAAAGATTGGTTGACTATAACTCTATAAGGGTCACGTAAACAAGCAATGGAAACAAAAGAACATATTGCCTATTTTGCTATTGCTTTTCATATTTTTTTGGTGTAGTTTTTGTGAAAATCTAGTACTGTTTTATGAGAATCTGGTGCAACTGTTTTGCTGCAATTTCGGGGATTGTTTTGGTGTTGTTCTCGCGCAACTTTGGTGTTGTTTTGGTGCTTTTCTACTTCTTTTTGGTGCAGTTTCAGTGCCTACTGCTTACTAACCTGCTACCCTAATATACAACCTCCACACCCTCCTATCTAAGATCATGTACCAGGTAATCTGAAGTTGCTCCATGACCTTAGATATGTTGGACATACTACAACAAGCACCCAACATCCAATTCAAACAATTTTTTAAGGATACAGAACAATGAAAGAATCATATAGCGATACTATAAAACATTTTCTCCAACAATTAATAACAAACTGAAAGTCCAGATCACAACCCCTATAGTACAAACTATGGCATATATATTAATGTGCAAACACTCCTGATTCTAGACAAAAAAACACAGCAAATATTAACTGTCAATTTATAGTCTGACAGAAAAATTAGTTATTTATAAGACGCAACAACCTGCAGCAAACTTATGTCAGACAACCTAGTGTAGGAGATACCATAAGTGCACCAATTCTTGAAACATAGAGAACAATTAGAGCTCCATGTTTAAAGACAAGGATTACTTTGACTCTTAACTCAAAGATAAAGGACACTTTTGATCATTTTCTCTTATTTTTAATTTATCTTATTTTATATAACTAAAAGTTGAATGATATATTATTTCCTTTAGCGGTTATCCTGATTGTATAAATTACAAAAAGAGGATTTATATTTGTTTTGTTTATTTCAACATTATTAGGAACATGAATAATCTAGAGCGTGGTTGGATGTATGAGAGGCTGGATGGCCGAGGGGGTATAAACTCTAGTTTTTTCACCGGTGTGAATAACTTCATTCAATTTGCATGTTCTCAAAAAAGTCGCATGAGTGGTAACAAAGTTAGATGTCCATGTAAAAAATGTCACAACATCAAATACATGGATGTTGAAACCGTTAGATATCACCTTCTTCATTCTGGATTTGTTGAGAACTATTTTGTTTGGAAACATCAAGGGGAAAAAGAGTTGATCACAAAGATTTCTTCTGGTAATGACTTGAATGGTGGTCCTCAATCTGAATCAGGATACAATAATCCATATCGACAAATGGTTTTGGACACAACTGGTCCCAATTTCGACCATGGTTCGAGTTGGCAATCCTATAGCAATATTGATTCTGAGTCCTCCCATCCTTATGAACCTTCAATGGAGGAGGATCGTGATCCTTCAATGGAGGAGGATCGTAATCCTTCAATGGAGGAGGAGCCTAATCCCGAGTCTCAAAGATTTATGATTTGCTACATGCTGCTGATGCAAAGTTATATCCTGGTTCTTCCCTTTCTCAACTTGCAGTTGTCTCTCGTACGTTGAATATTAAAATGGAGAACAATATGTCACAAAGAGGTTATAACCAAATGACACAATTGTTGAAAGTGGCTTTACCTGACGATAACATGGTGCTTGATAGCTATTATCAGGCAAAAAGCTAGTGCGCAACTTAGGTTTGCCGGTTGAAAAAATTGATTGTTGTGAATCAGGATGTATGTTGTATTGGGGTGATGATGAGAACCTAACATCTTGTAAGTTTTGTGGTAGCCAGAGGTATAAGCGCCGTGTTGGCTCTCGTAAGAGGAAATTGGTCCTTTACAAAAGAATGTATTATTTTCCTTTGATTCCTAGATTGAAGAGATTATATGCATCCCATGCTATAACCACTGATATGAGATGGCATCATGAGAACATAAAAGAGGATGGTGTAATGCGACATCCATCAGACTATGAGGCTTGGAAGAACTTCAATGAAACTCAGTCTTTTTTTGCTTCAGAACCAAGGAATATAAGGTTGGGATTATGTACGGATGGTTTCCAACCATTCAGTCAGTCTGGGAGTAAATACTCTTTGTGGCCAGTGATTCTCACTCCATACAATTTACCTCCAGGTATGTGTATGAAAGAGGCTTATATGTTCTTAACTGTTATTGTTTCAGGGCCAAACAATCCAAAACATAAAATTGATGTTTATCTGCAACCTTTAATAAAGGAATTGACTTTGTTATGGGAGACAGGGGTAGAAGCATTCGACATCTCAAAAAAGCAAAACTTTATACTAAGGGCAGCTCTGATGTGGACGATCAGTGACTTTCCAGCATATTCTATGTTATTAGGATGGAGTACTGCAGGTAAGTTGGCATGTCCTTATTGTATGGAGGAAACACAATCCTTTAGATTTCAACATGGGAGGAAAACATCTTGGTTTGACTGTCACAGAATGTTCCTTGATCAACATCATCCATTTAGGAGAGATCGTAAAATATTTCTTAAAGGCCAGACTGTCAAAAGACCACCACCACCCTATAGAACAGGAGAGGAAATTCTGAACCAAATTTGTTACTTGGGAATAAGAAAAGTCACAGAGTTAGATGCAGAAGAATTTAATAAAAGAATTTGCAAGTCTTGTGGTTGGAAAAAGCAAATCATCTTTTGGGATTTGCCTTATTGGAGGTCTAACATGATTAGACATAACCTTGATGTCATGCATATTGAGAAAAATGTTTTTGATAATGTGTTTAACACAGTTCTTAATATTGACGACAAAACAAAAGATAATCCGCAATCTCGTCTTGATATGGTAAGTTATTGCGATCGACCTCAATTGGCAAATGATACTAGTGGAAAATACCCCAAAGCTATATATACAATAGACAAGGAACAAAAAGCTATCTTGTTCAATTGGGTGAAAAACTAAAAGTTTACAGATGGGTATGTTTCTAATTTGGGTAGATGTCCAGACACAAACACGAAAAGATTGTTTGGCATGAAAAGTCACGATTCCCATATGTTCATGCAACGACTAATGCCTATTGCTTTTCGTGAACTACGTCCTAGTAATGTGTGGCAGGCACTTACAAAATTAAGCTTATTTTTTAAAGATCTTACATCAACCACTCTATGAGTGGATGAAATGGAGAGATTAGAGCGATACATCCCGCAAATCTTGTGCAAGTTAGAACGTATATTTTCTCCTGGATTCTTTGACTCAATGGAACATCTGCCTGTGCACCTTCCGTATGAAGCAAGGATTGCTGGACTTGTACAATATCGATTTATGTATCCTTTTGAAAGGTAAATGTGAAACATTATGTCAAACTTGTGACAAGTATACTAAACAAAAATTTTCTAGTGTAATGGTCAATCTATTTAGGTATCTTGGAACTCTTAAAAGAATGATTGGATATAAAGCTAGTGTTGAGGGTTCCATTTGTGAAGCATACTTGATGACAGAGTCAACACAATTATTTTCACATTATTTTGAATCTCATGTCATGTCACGTAATCATAATGTGGATCGTAATGATGATGGTGGTGTTATGAAAGATCTTGAAGGAAATCTATCAATATTCACCCATCTAGGTCGACTATGGGGCAAAGCAAAAAAAGGGAGTTATCTTTGGAAGAAATAAAGGCAGCCCAAACTTACATTTTACTAAACTGTGAAGAGGTTAAGCCATTTGTGAGGTAACAAAAGTTAGTTTTATTCACTTAATATTATAAACATATCCATATATCATGACTTCTAATTTAACTTATTTTATTGCAATGAAGTATGTACATACAACGTTTGGAAGAAGAATTCCCAGATCTATCTCAAGGTCAAATAAATGAGAGCCTTGAAATAAATTTCAGTGTATGGTTCAAGGAATATGTAAGGCTTCAAAAGTATTCATCTTTTATAAATGATACTTAAATTGTCTTCAGAAACTTAACCAAGTGCTACAATTTTTTAAATAGGTCCGATGCAATCATATTGAGAATAAATTTTTGCGTAGTCTTGCTCGTGGACCATTAATAGATGCTACAAGTCATTCAGTGTTTTTCGTTAATGGATACAAATTTCACACAAATTATCATGGTAGCGCAAGATCAACAATGAACAGTGGAGTTTGTATCTCGTATCCAAATTTTGGTGATTACTATGGAAGGATAAAAGAAATTATACAAGTGGAATACCGTGAAGCACCCTTGAAGCAAATTGTACTATTCAAATGTGAATGGTTTGACCTAACTATAGATGTTGGTGTTAAAAGGCATAGGAAATACAATTTGGTTGATATTAACCTTCGTCGTCGATATAAAAAATATGAACCTTTTATTCTTGCAATGCAAGCAACTCAAGTGTGTTATGTGTCTTATCCTAGCAAGAAAAAGGACAAGGATGATTGGGCAACTGTATTGAAGGTCAAACCTCGAAATGTTGTTGATTTACCTCATGAGGAAGTGGCGACAACTCTAGAAATGAATGTTGTCTAGAGTTGGATATTTTGGAGAATTCAAGGTATGGCTTTTCATCATAATTGAGTTTAGAAAGTTATTCAATTTTATAGATAGGATATTAATGTATCACTTAATTTGAAAATTTTATTTCGGAAACATTTCTATTGGGACTCTTCCATTAATGAAGGTGTAGTAAGGAGACAATGGGAAGTTAAGGCAGCAACCAGGTACAGTGATTTCATTTCTAAAAAAAATCAAGCAACACTAAGCCATCCTTTGTACCTCAAAATGTGTGGGAAAGTTGGAATCAACTTTGGGGAGATTCTAAGACTGTTCAGAGGTCAGAAATTAATTCAAAGAATCGTTGTGGTGGACGAGAAGTCGCTCGTGGAACTCACACGGGAGGCTCTGTCTAAATCGGAGAGTATCGCAAGAGACTTGTAAGTATATACTTCACACACTATATAAACTAAGATCTTTATGTTAAGTATATGTGTTTGTATCTGAACATATAGATTACTAGATGGAAGCAATTGTTTGATCTCTTGTTATTTGATTTGGTTAGTATCCACCTAATTTTAGGAAGCTAGACAATATTCATTGTACGTAGGTAGCTGGCCAGTAAGTCATTGTAGGAAGTTGTCCAGTATTTTTGTGCATTTATTTTTCTTGTTAAACTTTCTGATTTTTGACTCCTCTACAATATTCAGCTTGAGCTGAACTTTCTAAGGAATAGGGTATCTGTTGGAAGCTGTGATCGTTGTAATAACTGAATCGCTTCTGTAAAAACTGTGACTTCATTTATTTTCCAGTTCTGAATTTAGAAAAATGATGAGAGTTATGTTGGTGTGCCTTTTCAAATTCTTAGAACATATACCTTGACTACTTAGACCTGGTACAATTGGTTGATAGCATGAGAAGTTCACATCAGATAGTTCAAAGCACAACGGTCACAACTTTCAACTACTGATTCACAACGATGTCTAAGGGAAAAAATACTGGTATCTAAAGTAACCTTGCAGGGGTTCTGTGTATAGCATTCTAAGATCTCAATACAAGAAAGCAATCAGACTTATTGCAATGGCTTGTAGACTTGTTTTTCTTTGCTTTAAATGGTGTTGTACTATTTTCATTAATCTGAATGGAATAAAGGACTATTGTAACACATTGTATCATCCATTTAATGATTTTAGTAAGCATTTTGAGTTAAAGTAGTATCTTCTTCAAAGATGTCCACTCCAAAATGTTGAAACTTGTCCCCATGTTCTCCAATGTGTTGAATCTTGTCAATTCTACTTTAGGCATGGGGTTATTGAACATTCCAACAAGTGTGAACTTTAACGTAGCTGCAAACTTGACCATGAAGTTTTCATTTTTAAATATAACTATTGGCATACCTTGTTTGGTGGTGATGGTTGGGGTTTCTAAGTTAATGGGAATTTCATTCTTTGATTGATTGTGTCTTAGTCGAGCAGCAAAAGACTGAACCACTGTATATGGGGCTGGCTCTGGGACTAAGTTAGCTATAGAATTGCTTTGAGGATTCTGGATGATCATATCAGTGGTATTGGTAGCTACTTTTATTCATGGCGTGCTTCTAGGAAGATAAGCTACATGTTTAGCAAAATTGTTAGAAACTTTGAGGTACTGATTTGGAGGAGTAGAAGTAAACCTATCGTTTGGATGTTGGGATGCTGATTTGTCCTCCACATTGTTAGCCTCTATTGATAGGATAAATGTTGCCTTCATTTCTTTGGAAAGTGTGATCTTTTCCCTGTTTCAATGACTTTGCATTACAATCGGTTTGCTCATTTGCATTAGAATGCAAATGAGTCACAATGTTAGTGTTAGCATATTGAACAGAGTAACTAAAAGTATTATTCAGCATTTTAAGTATAATTTTTACTTTTTTCAGTTTCCACCAGACTGTCCTCATGTAACTTTTAGTTTGTCCTTGCCAAGCTTGATTGACTAATTTGAGAAAAGTTTGATGATCTGTAATGCAATTAAAAATAATCTAAAAGCTGTATTAACCTTCATAATTGGCATATGAATCATCCAATCCCAGTATCTACCAAAAAGTCATTGAAATATCTAACCTCCATTTCATGCACTGGACTACCTTGTGGTCTATTTTTCGCTTGTAATATAGCATTATAATCACACTTTCTCTTCAAGTTGCCCTCTATACTTCACATACATTTATAAGGTATATATGCAGAACTTTCAGGTTATTCTGTTTTCATTTGTATTGGCTGTTGAAAAGGGTCGAGATCCAACACCAAGTGAGTTACATTTTCACGTTCATACACATGATCACGATGGAAAATCTTTTCTTGGTGAGCGTTCTCGAATTGTCCATGTAAGTCTAAAATTTTGTAACTTCATTGACTTTATATTTGGAAATCTTAAAGGTTAAAATGCTAGGTGCCAACACTATAGAAGTTTTTGACCTTCTTATTAGTAGGGCAGTAGCTATACTATGTTAATGTGAATTCATATTGTTCCAAAGAGTATGCAGGTGAAAGATTTGGTTAAAACTGTTTACTGCTACTACTGAAAAGCTGATAGTATCGTATGATATGGCAAATTTTTTACATTTATTGGAATATTAATGTGGATTATGGATGCAACCATTCTGACTTTATCCACATTCCAGAGATGGACCCATCTTGAATAAGTTTTGGTTTCTGCCATTACACATGTATTCGTAAAAAGAGTTTATTTTTCAGTGTGAGGCACCTTTTAAGTTTTGACATAGATGAATCTACAATGTAACATATAGGTTCACGTGAATTTAAGTTGTAACTCCTATGGATTTAAGTTGTAACTCCCATGGATTTAAGTTATCTTTCCATGGATTTAAGTTCTAACTCCCAGTGATCATGACATCAGCGAGCTTGTTAAAGTAATCATCCACCTTGCCAAGTTTTGCTTTCACTTGTTTGGAGAGTTCAAGGTAATATTTTTAGAGTGCAGTCCTTTGGAAGTATCTGCATTAAAAAATGTGTGCTGTTTGTGCAATTTGCAACCTGCAACCTTCCTCATGTGAACATTGTTTCTGCAATTTGCAATCTGCAACCTTCCTCATGAGTAGGAACTATCTGCATTAAAAATGTGTGCTGTTTGGTTCTGTTTTTGGATGATAAAAAGTACAGTGAGACTGACTGTGCGAGCCAGTGATTATCTATCTGCAAAAAGATGGTGACCAATCTGGAATTCAATTTGAATATACAAACTAAAAATTAGCGTTGTTGTGTTGTGTGTCCACTTCGTTTGTTTTATTTGGGAGTATTTTTGGCTTTTTTTTTAAGGGGAAAGGATAAAGAATTTGTGTAAATGTTGAATGTTGTGCTTTTTAAAGGTGTTTAAGAGTTGAAGTATGACTTTCTTTTTAAGGTGTTTAATTTCTATTAAATCAAAGATAGTTTTTTTTTTTTTGTTTCAAATAGTCTTCCAGTCACCTTTTGATACAATATGTATTAATTTTACTATTTATTACAAGAAAGATATGAAGAAATATTACGAGAAAAACAGAGTCTCAGACTGATATTGATCAATGTGAAGCATATTACGAAGCCGCGGGAGGAGCAAAAAAGAAAAGAATATATGATCTTAGAACTGAAGGAAAAAATTACTATGGGTCAATTTTTTTTGTCTCTTCTGGATCTAATGCTTCATCATCAGTACCACCTTTGGTTTCTCAATCAGCAACAACCAATATGTCTGAGTTTGTGATGCAATTGATTCCTGCACTTATTGATCACTTTCTTCCCGTAGTTCTTGAGTGGGTACAGAAGTGATTTCTTCACCACCTACTGATAATCCATCAGGTGTGACACCTGTAGTTCCTCCTGCTAGTACTAATGTTGAGGAGGATGATCCTTTAGTTTCAGATGATGATCGTAGCCCTTGACCAAGCTTGCATTAAATTTTGATATTGTCTATTTTTGTACAAATTGTGTATCCATAATACTTGATGGATGTGGGTTCTTTTGATTTAAGAATTGTTGATAGATACTTATTATGGATGTTTTGGATATGATTATATATGTTTTTGAATTCAACAAGTATTATTCTATATGAATGTTGGTTATTTTATAGGTATTTAATAATTTGCATTTAATGTATTTCAATAAAATAAGGTATATTAAAAATAAATAAATAAATAAATAAATAAATTTACAAGAAAATTGTTAGCGACATATTTAGTGACGATTTAAATTGTAGTTATAGAGAAACTTTGGCGACGGATTAGCGACAACAGATTATGTCGCGAAGTTATTCATAAAACCTGCTGTGACGGAATAGCGACAATCAATTTTGTCGCGACATTATTCAAACGACGAAAGTAAGCTATGAAAATAGCAATGACAATATAAAAATAGCGACGGATAATTCGTCGCTACGAAAAGAGCAATGGATATAGTTTCTCACTAAGACGTCGGTAAACCATCAACGAAATTAAATTTTTTCATCGCTAAGAGGCTAGCAACTAGCAAAATAGTAACAAACAAACTTTTGTCGCTAATACGTCGCCAATCCAATTTAGCAACGAATATATGCAGATTAGCGACGGATATCGTGCGTCGCTAAACGCTATTTTTTTTAGTGTTCTTTCATGAAAGATATACTTTCTTTACCTTTTGTGATGGGTGGCTAAAACCCCAAGATCTAGGGGTGCAATTATGGGGTTATGTGTTGATTTAAGGTAGTGAGTATTGTGTTATGCTCTATTTTGCTGCTGTTCATACATGGATTTAGGCTAATTAGCATGGGGTTAACTTATGAGTTAAGGTTGCAAACTTAATTTCTACTTCCAATCTCCGATTGATGCTCAAAAGAGATTGACTGGAGTGGGTAATTAGCCCGATACTTGCAATTTAGGTTTGATGTATGTAACTTGCTTGGAAATAGAGGTTATGGGTCAGAGCTATTTGCCCTATTGCTGCATCGAAAGAGAGAATAGTGTAAGGTATTGGGTTGTTTAGTATATCACATAGATGAGATCGAAAGAAGATTCTATAATATGATACTTTGAGATTGAAAGAAGATTAGTGTCATTGAAGATGACCCAGCCTATCCATGAATGTTCATCACTATAGACCAACACAACTACCCCTATGTAATATCAATTTCCTATCCCCACACCCCTAGATTTCTTGTTACTTATTTGAATTTCTGAAATCTTGGTTTAATTGCGACTTTTGATAACCAAAATCTTTTATTAAATTTGGTGGAATGATCCACCCACTTGTTTTATTATTGCAAATAAATGAATTTATATTCCAAATTTCTTGGTAGAATTCCTAGCCGTGTATCATTTTCTGTGGGATTCGACCTCGACTCTTCGTTGGGTATTTTTAGTGACAATGATTGCTTACTATTTTAATTGGTTTTGAAGAGTAATTTGAGCGTTATAAAAAATGGCGCTGTTGCCGGGGAAAGATGGCTAGAAATTCCATTTCAGAAATTAGTTTTTCAATTTGTTTACATGTAGTAGATTGTTGCTTGGTGTTATGGTTTGCTGATTTACAGGTTTAGGACATGAGTGACCACGGTAGTGACAACGATAGTTACTACGGTAAAACAACAACATGGGTGATTTGAATGATTAGAATGTGAACATCATTTAAACCATGAGAGCCATCCGGATACCTCACATAGTTGGGAGGGTAGTCTTTCATGTTACTGGAACCATGCTACAATTGCTCCAACTACGAGGAATGTTTGGGGACGTAGCTCATGAGGATCCCCATTAACACCTTTGGAATTTAATGGAGGTATATGGGCCATTTCTATTCAAAAACATCTCGCAAGAGTCCGTAAGGTTGAGGTTATTCTAGTTCTCTTAGATGGGTGAAGCTACAAGATGGTTGGCGGAATTGCCAAATGACTCTATCACTTCTTGGAAGAAGTTGAATGAAGCTTTCTTGGAGATATTCTTTCATCCCGAAGATGGTTAAACTTCGAACCCAAATCCAAAATTTCAAAAGAACTAGAGGTGAACCTCTACATGAAACTTGGTTGCAGTTCAAGAAACTACTCTTGCAATTTCCAACACATGGTGTTCCAGATAATTTATTGTTGCAACACTTCTATTGCAGTGTTGATTCAGTCAATAAAGGTGTGGCTGATCAGTTGGTCCAAGGAGGATCAATAAGAAAACCGTATGAAGTGGCGACGTGGTTGCTAGATGATATGACCAAGGTTAACCGAGCATGGCATACTAGAGAGGACCTGGTGTCTACTAAAAAATTGTCCATGAGCAAAGAACACATTGAGAAGGACAATGAACGAGATGAAAACATGGCCAAAATGATGACCCAACTTGCTTTGTTGTCTAAACATGCCATGAGAGGTGGACTTAAATCGGCGAATGCAGTTGAAACAACTAGTGGGAAATGCCCGGAAGATGCCAAGTTTGAGGCATTATACAATGAAAAAGTTCAATTCTTGAGAAACCAAATGGGGGGTTCTCACCCAAATTACCAATGACAAGGTGGGAACCAAGGTTGGAACTAGGAGCGAGATAGGGGTTGGAAAGATTAGAGAGGTGAAAATTAGAGAGATAGGGAGGTTGAAAAAGATAAATATGTTCCTCCCTATGATCATCCATGACCAAAAGAACTAGCTGATCTAAAAGGAAGTCGAACTAAGGAAATGCTCACAAGGATCTTCAACAAGGTTGAAGGATCCGACAAGATGTTGAAGGAATTTAAAAATGACTTCTCCACCTTATTTAAAATGATGACCTCTCATTCGGTGTCTATCAAACAGTTGGAAACTCAGATTTGCCAGATCGCCTCTCATCTCAATCCAAGGAAAAATGGAACATTGCCTAGCGACATGGTCCCAAATCCCAAAAATGAATGTTGAGGACATGAGAACTATATCATGCCACGACGTTAAATAAGGCGTTTCTTGGGAGGCAACCCAAGTCTCCACTTTTATTTTATTACTTTCAATAACGTGCGTTGTGAGTGCAGGTTTAAAAGAAGTCAAAGTGTTGCGAAGGAAACAATAGGTGATTCCAAAACAATAATGGTGATCCGCCAAAGGCATTGTGCGGATTCATTCTTGTCTGCCTTCTGAGCTGGAAAATGAGAAAAAATGTATTGTCAATTTAGGAGATCTAAGCTCCAAAGGGTGGTCCGCCGAGTACACTATGCAAACTCCATCGAGTTCGCCAAATCAGCCTTCAGGTTTGGTATTCTTTCAGGCCTCTTCGACGAGCTTCAGCTCTAGTTGGTGATCCACCGAATGCACTTGGCAATGTAAGTCGTGACCGCCGAATGGGCCTAGTATAAAAAGGCCAAGGGTATTTTCATTTTCAAAAAGAGAACCATTTGCCAACTCTGAGATCTTTTCCCCTCTTTCACTTGCAATAACATATTTGAGTGTGTGAGTGACCTTCTTGTGTGATTATTGAGTGCGTGGAGTGCATATTCTTTCTAGATCAGTTGACCCATACTCTAACCTCCCACGTGTTCGCTTTTTTACTTCTATTTGAGGTTGGTATGAAATTTCTATCTTATGATTTGATCTTTAAAATGTATTTTATGTATAGTTGATTTCATTGGATCATGCTAAAATGATTTTATTGAATTGTGCCCATGAGTCGATTACTTATGTTTGTGCCTCGATATTTCTAAACTTGAATATGTTGGTTACTGATATACCGTGAGTTTACAGTATTTTTGATGCATTTCGATTAAAGTTTGTGTCTGTCTTGGGCTAGTTTGTTTTTAGAAATAATGTTTTGTGTGTAATTCTTGCAGGAAATAGGCTTGGATGCCGTTGATGAAGATGCGAGCTGAAAATTGCAGAAGTGGCCATCGACGGAGCCAACCACAGACCGTAGGTCGACCCACAGTTCGTAGGTGGGCAAGCGTAGGTGGAAGATCAGGGAAGTCTGACCAAGTGTGGAACCACGAAGGCACCGACAGACTGTAGGTCGACCCACGGGCCGTCCTGCACATTCGTCGTTGGCGATCTGGGAGTTGAAGGTTCCAGTACCTGATTATTTTTCTAAGTGTTGAACCACGGAAGGGGACCTACGGACCGTAGGTCGACCCACCGTCCATAGGTCAAGGCGTCGACAAAAACTGCGTTTCAATAGTTTATTTCCTTATTTTGTTTCCTATTTAATTTAGGATTTGTTTTCTATAAATAGGAGTTGTAATCCTCATTTTTTTGAGGTTAGACATTATTGTAAACTTCTAGTTTTTGTTGTTTGGGAAATAATTTGCAAACTTTTAGCAATTAAATTTTCAGATTTCATTTTATACAATTTTCACTTTGAAATTCAATTCAAGATTTCAGGTTTCATCTATTCTAACTGTAAGTTCATGAATTCTTTCAACTTAATTATGAATTGTGAACTCTGAAGCATGAGTAGCTAAATCCACAACTAGGGTTGTGGGAACCATAAGCAATTAACAAAGTATGAATAATAATTAAGTAATTCTTGAATAGTGTTTATGCATGCATTGTTAATCATTTCGCTTAGAAGTATTTTTAACGGTGCACAACGTTAGAACTCGTCTCGTTTCTACTTGCCGAACCAAGGAGGTAGTGAATGAGAAAAGGATTAAACAACAGAGATTTAGTGGATGTTATCTAATAGTTTGATGTCAATTGGAGTGAGGGTGAAAACTAAACTACATTGATATGACGACTAATCTAGGGTAAAGGTAACGGCCAGTAAAACACACACCCGTAGACGGACCAAGTTGCGTGGTGAAATTCCCTACTTGGAGGACCAATCACTTAGGGATACCTAACTTACTAAATTTTCATGTAAAACACTAGGAAATGATTACTATTATTAGGATTATTGCGTTAAGAGCTTGTGGGGAACACACATACCCTAGTTTCCTTCTCATATTGATAACTCAAAGTATGAATTTTGTTTACTTTTTACTTAAGCATTCAAATCTGTTACTTACTTACAAAATCCCCCCTGTTTACTTTCCTTGGAAATAATTTGACTAAACAAATATAATTGTGCGTTAAAGTTAAGTCTAAACCATATTCCTCGTGGGATCGACCCCAACCTACAAGTTGGGTTCTTTACTTGATAACGATCGCTTATACTTCTTTAGGGAAGTGTAATTTGAGCGTATCAAATTTTGGCGCCCTGCCGGGGAATTTGGCTTTTAGATAAATTTTAACTACATTATTGAACTTTAGTCAACTATTTCCTGATTTTACATTTTTATTTTGTTTTTGTTTTCTACAGGTTTCTACTCTACTGTATGCCAAGTACACAGAGTCGAGGCAAACCATTGACCCCCTACGATCCAGAGTTGAGTAAAACTTTGAGAAAAATGAATAATCAAGGGGTAAAGAACAATCCAATCGGAGAGGGCTTATGAGATGGAGTAGAATTACAGCCTCCAGGTGTTGTTAATTTGTCCGCTCAGGTTCATGGTGGTAATCTAATCGAAAATGCATAAAGGGTTAAAAATCCGCCAGCACCGAGGTTTCGTGAGCACTACATGGCTGACTATGATGCGACTACATCAGATGGGCCTATTGTTATTCCTCCTCTACCTCTAGGTCATACATTTGTGGTAACCAGCAGTCTGATACAGATGCTTACAACGAGAGGGTTATTTGCTGGGTTGGCTTTAGAAGATCCATATGCTCACATAGCTAAATTGTCGAGTGTCTGTAAGAGTTGTGTAGGGCAACCGAAGTTAGATATGGATGTCATTGGACTAAGAGTATTCCCATTGTCGTTGACCGGTGATGCTGCTGTGTGGTTTTCTGAGTTACCATACTATTCGATCTATTCATGGGACCAAATGCACAAGGTATTCAGAGCAAGATACTTTCCGATGTCCAAGAAGTTAAATCATAAAGATAATCTGAACAACTTCACGACATTACTAGGAGAGTAAAAAGAAGTTCTTGGGATAGGTTCACCAGGTTCATCAGAAGTGTTCCAAACCACCGCAATGATGATGAGTCTTTGAAGGGGCATTTCTATAGAGGACAGGATGACAATGGAAGAGCTGTGTTAGATACAATTGCTGGAGGATCATATTGTGGATGCACCTTTGAGGAGATCGCCGAAAAGCTTGAGAGGATTTCCCAAAACAACAAAGCCTGGAGCACTAGAAAGGCAAATACTGGTAGGAGCATGTTCGCTGTCCAAACTGTGCCCAACCAAGCTAATGATGACATTCGGGAAGAGATGGCTCAGATAAGAACAAAGTTGGGTTTGGTACTAAAACATGTGAGTGGTAGTGCGGAAAAAGTGAATGCTGTGAATTATCTGACTAGATCTCTACCACCACCAGTTGAAGAGTGCTACTATGAGGAGGATGTAAATTTGGTTAATGATCAGACGGGGGGGTTTCCGAACCAACGGCCAAGGTTCCAACACGGATAATTGGCGGCAAGGTCAAGGAAACCAAGGTCGGAACTATGGAAGCTACAACCGTGAGGGTAACTATGTCCGGGATGGGAACTACAATCACAACAACAATTACAACCAGAATAATTATGGCAACAGAAATGATAAGGTTGGGCCCTATGTTCCTTCTGGTAATAGAGAGGGTGGTAATAGTATGTCACGAATTGAGGATATGATGCAAAAGATGATGAAGAGGTTTGATGCAACTGATGAGAATGTGAAAGAGATGCAAAATGACTTGTTTGGAATCGGTCAAAAAGTTGATTCCCATGCAGTTTCAATCAAGCAACTTGAGCAGCAGTTTAGTCAGTTTTCCACCACCGTGAACCCACGTCAGCCTGGCACACTTCCTAGCAACACCATCCAGAATCTGATAAATGATGGGCATTGTATGGCAGTCACTACTTGCGAAGGAAAGCAGACCATTGAGCCCCCATGCCGTCTAAGGTTGAAAAGGTGATAGAGAAGGATGAGGATGAGATTGAGGTTACTGAAAGTCCAAAAGGTGATACTGAAAAGGAAGCTGAGGTGACCCAAAAAGTTGTTCTGCCTAGACCTTCACCTCCATTCCCACAAAGGTTGGTGAAAAAGACTGAAGAAGGAAAATACCACAGGTTCATCACTATGTTGAAGCAACTATCCATCAATGTTCCGTTGATAGAAGCTTTAGAACAAATGCCTGAGTATGCTAAATTCATGAAAGACTTGGTGACCAAAAAGAGGGCTGTCAGTTTTGAGAATGATGAGAGGTTGCAACATTGCAGTGCTATTTCTACTAGGTCACTTGTGCAAAAGAAAGAGGATCCTGGAGCTTTTACTATTCCTTGTACCATCGGGATTTTACACTTTCCGAAAGCTTTGTGTGATTTGGGTGCCAGCATTAACTTGATGCCGTTGTCCATTTATAAAAAAGTTGGGTTTAAGAGCTCCAAAACCGACTGCGATGCGTCTACTCATGCCCGATAGAACTGTGAAAAAGTCCATTGGTGTTCTCTAAGATGTCCTTGTGAAAGTGGAGTCGTTCATTTTTCCGGCAGATTTTGTGATACTTAATTGTGAGGTTGATTTTGAGGTTCCCATCATCTTAGGGAGACCATTCCTTGCTACTGGGCGCACCTTAGTTGATATGGAGAGAGGGAAGATGAAGTTTCGACTGAATAATGATGAGGTAAATTTTAATATCTGTAGGTCTATGAACCAGGAAAGTGATCTTAAGTCGGTATCAGTGGTGGATCATATTGTGGAGCGAGGTTCTGAAGTGTCTATTGAAGAGAGATTGGGTGTTGATGCACTGGCAGCGGTAATGATGAATTTTTACGGTGATGGTATTGAAGGCTATGATGAATTAGTTGCCGCCCTTGATAGGTTCAAATTCCGTTCCAAACCAAAAAGATTGGAGTTAGATATGAAGAATTGCGACTCTCCACCTGCAAAACCGTCTGTGGAAGAGCCTCTAAAACTGGAACTCAAGGCTCTATCATCCCACTTGAGGTATGTATTCTTGGGAAAGATAGCACTTTACCTGGAATCATTGCTGCTGATTTGAGCGAGGAGCAAGTTGAGGCCTTGGTGCATGTATTAAAGAGTTTCAAGAGGGCTATTGGATGGACTATTGCAGACATTATTGGGATTCCACCAGGCATTTGTTCTAAAAAAACCCAACTCATGTCGGACAGTAAGCCAAGTATTGAGCACCAAAGGAGACTGAATCCCCCTATGCAAGAGGTTGTGAAAAAGGAGATCACTAAGTGGTTGGATGCTGGAGTCATATATCCCATTGCTGATAGTAGTTGGGTTTGGCTTGTTGAGTGTGTGCCCAAGAAAGGGGGAATCACCGTGGTTCCAAAATGCTAAAAATGAGCTTGTTCCAATGAGGCCGGTGACTGGTTGGAGAGTGTGTATGGACTACCGCAAGCTAAATGCATGGACAGAGAAATACCACTTCCCTATGCCGTTCATGGATCAGATGTTGGATCGTCTCGCTGGTAAGGGTTGGTATTGTTTTCTAGATAGATACTCGGGCTACAATCAAATCTCCATAGCTCTGGAAGACCAAGAAAAGACCACCTTCAATTGTCCTTATGGGACTTTCGCCTTCAAAAGGATGCCATTTGGGTTATGTAATGCTCCAACGACCTTCCAGTGTTGTATGATTTCGATATTTTCAGATATGGTGGAGGACATGATTGAGGTATTTATGGATGATTTCTCTGTGGTAGGTGACTCGTTTGATGGTTGTTTGATGCATCTGGCCGAGGTACTGAAACAGTGTAAAGAGTGCAATCTTGTGCTCAATTGAGAAAAGTGCCACTTCATGGTGAAAGAGGGTATAGTTCTGGGTCATCGGATTTCGCAGAAAGGTATTGAGGTCGATCAAGCCAAAGTTGAGGTAATAGAAAAGCTTCCACCACCCATCTCTGTAAAAGGTGTTCGAAGTTTTCTAGGGCATGGAGGTTTCTACCGGAGGTTCATAAAAGATTTCTCGAAAATTGCACACCCATGGTGCAAACTACTTGAAAAGGAATGTAAGTTTGATGATGCTTGTTTGAGAGAATTTGGAGAGTTGAAAGCCAAGTTAACTTCTGCACCGATCATTATTTCACCGGATTGGGGACACCCGTTTGAATTTATGTGTGATGCGAGCGGGATGGCACTTGGGGTAGTATTAGGACAGAGGCGAGAGAAGATTCTTCATCCGATTTACTATGCCTTCAAAGCTCTGAATGTGGCTCAAAAGAACTATACTGTGACTGAACATGAACTCCTTGCTATGGTTTCCGTATTTGAGAAATTTAGGTCCTACTTGCTTGGTTCTAAGGTCATAGTGCATACTGACCATTCTGTATTGAGGTATCTGATGGCTAAAAAGGATGCAAAACCAAGGTTGATTAGATGGGTGCTTTTGTTGCAAGAGTTCGAGTTTGAGGTAAAGGATACAAAGGGGACATAAAATCAAGTTGTCGATCATTTGTCCAGATTAGAGGAGGAAGCTATGATTAAGTTTGAGGATGGAGTTGGGATTAATGATGCATTCCCTGATGAACAAATATTGGCTGCTTCTTATGATCTTATCCCTTGGTTCGCAGATTTTGCTAATTACTTGGCAAGTGATTTGGTTCCGTCGGATTTGTCATTCCACTAAAGAAAAAAATTAATGTCTGATGTGAAGAAATTCTTTTAGGATGAGCCTTACTTGTTTCGTATTTGTGCTGATGGGATTATTCGTCGCTGTGTGCCTGAGGTAGAGATGATGAGTATACTCGAGGCGTGTCATTCATCACCTGTTGGTAGGCACCATAGTGGTATTCAGACTGCTCATAAAATCTTGCAGTGTGGGTATTACTGGCCTACCATCCACCAAGATGCTCATGATTTCGCCAAGTCTTGTGACCGTTGACAAAGAGAAAGAGGAATTTCAAGAAGCAAGAGCTACCTATGAACCCGATATTGGTGATTGAGTTATTCGATGTCTGGGGTCTTGACTTCATGGGTCCGTTCGTAAGTTCGCATGGGATGAAGTATATTCTTGTTGCGGTTGACTATGTATCGAAATGGGTGGAAGCAATTGCGCTTTCAAACAATGAGGGAAATAATGTCACCGCATTCCTGAGAAAGAGCATCTTCTCCAGATTTGGTACACCTAGGGCAATTATCAGCGATGGAGGTTCTCACTTTTGTAACAAGTTGTTCAAGGAGTTGCTAGAGAAATATGGAGTTCGTCACAATGTAGCTACTCCTTATCATCCGCAGTCTACTGGGCAAGTTGAGGTGTCAAATAGAGAGATAAAGCAAATCTTTCAAAGACTGTGAACGCCAACATAACTGATTGGTCAAGAAGGCTTGATGATGCTCTATGGGCCTATCACACCGCATTCAAGACTCCCATAGGTATGTCCCCTTACCAACTTGTATATGGGAAGTCATGTCATTTTCATGTAGAGTTAGAGCATAAAGCAATGTGGGTGCTAAAGAAGTTGAATTTGGATTGGGGCACCGCATAGAGTCAAAGACTGAATGACATGAATGAGCTTGATGAGTTTCACCTAAAAGCATATGAAAGTTCAGCCTTGTACAAGGGAAGATGAAGAAGTACCATGATCAGAAGATTGAAAAGCGGGAATTTGTTGTCAGTGATCTGGTGCTCCTATTCAACTCAAGGTTGCGCTTTTTTCATGGCAAGCTCAAGTCCAAGTGGACTGGGCCATTCAGAGTAACTCAATTATTTCCACATGGAGCAGTTGAGCTCGAGAACAAGTAAGGGACGACGTTCAAGGTGAACGGACAGAGGATAAAAGTCTACTTGGGGAAATCTGAGAGTGTGCAAGAAGTGATAGAGGCTTATTACCTTGATGAAGTCTGAGTAATCAAGGTGTTGCGTCATGCCACGACGTTAAATCAAGCGCTGCTTGGGAGGCAACCCAAGACATACAATCTAGCCAACCATAGGAGTTTCTTTTCGATATAGGAGTTTCCTTCTTTCTTTTTGATTTTGTAGCTCCTTAGATAGGTGTTTATTTTTATGATTAGTGTTGGCTAGATATAAAATAGGTTCCGTGTCTAAAAGAGTGTACAAAAAATATAAAAAGAAAATCCTAATGGTTGCTACGTGTGCAGGTACGAAAAGTAAAATCTACAGAAAATAGCAGGTCAGTGGTCTACGGGCCCCATCGATGGTCCGTTGGTCAATCCACGGACCGTGGATGGCGTCCGTAGATCCCAGGTAAGTTTTCTATTTTTTCTAAGTTTCAGCATGACCTACGGAACCCATCGACGGACCGTAGGTCGATCCACAGACCGTCAATGGGGTCTCGTGGGTCCAAGTTAGGGTTTCTGCCTGACCCGACCCGGACCCCATATAAATATAACCTTTTCATTTCAAATACACCCCACTTCATATATTTTCCCCCCAACCGTTTTTGACCTTCCATTTACCCATATTCATACATTAATAACCCCCCAAATCACTCCCAAACTGATCTAAATCAATTCCCACATCCCATATCCTCCATCTTCTCTCCCAAATCATTCCATCATCTCCTTTTTCTCTCCAAAAGCTTTCAAGGTCCGGGTTTCGGTGTCACCGTTGGTCTAGGAGCATTTGCACGTGATCACACACTCACCATCGTTTCTTACTTGTAAGGTAAATCGATTTCTCCCAAACTTTGAATGTGTCATTGTTTCAAATTGAAGTCACAACGATGAACTTGACCTCAGGTAATTAAAATGCTTGCATAATTGGTTGACTTTAAGTTAAATAATACCCTTGGAATGATGGTGTGTGAGTGTGTAAGTAATCTAAATTGAATAAATGGGTTGCTAGGTCTAAGTAAGAGTTTTGACTTAGGGTTTCTAGGTTTCTTTGTGTTGAACTTTGAATTGTGCATGATTCGGAATCCTAGGAATGATGAACTACCACATTACTTGTTGAAATGAATGTTTAGACTTCGATTGATTGATTGTTTGAAGAAATGGTGTGTTGAAAAAGAGTTGCAAATCCATGCCTGGCACAACACTGATCAACGACCTCGACCCACGGACTGTAGGTCAACCTACGGACCGTAGGTCAACCTACGGACCGTAGGTCGGGGTTCGTGAATCAGTGGCACACACAAATTGGGCCAAGTCTAAAACCACAGTGTGGACTATGGGCCGTCGCTTGATAGACGGACCATTTTGCACATCCGTGGTTCTCCATCTGAGACCTAATTTTCCACCACCTGACCTACAGAGGGGACCCACAGACGTCGTTCCATCGACGGACTGTCGATACCCATCGTGGGTTACAGGTTCAACTACTGCCTGATTTTTTTTTAGTTTTATTCTAGGTCCGAATCTTGTTCTAAAATTATTCCATGAGTCTTATTGCCTTGTTTTAGTACTAATAAGTCTTCTCCAGGTACCATGGCTCCAAAAAAAGCTCCAACCTACGCAAGAGGGGGCAAGTCCAAATCAGTCACCCCTTCCCGACGTTTGCTTGATGAGGATAGCGACACATAGTAGATCCCACCTACCACCAGGTTCTCCCCCACTGCCCATCACACTACTAGGCGATCCCAACAAGTTATTTCTACGAGTGATGAGGTCAAGGTCACTTCCCCCAGTCTGAGCAAGGGGCCTTATCTGCAGCAGAGACGCAGTCCTGCTCCAGTTCCAGCAGTGCTTCCACATCTTTCTCTGATGCCCTTGTACCACCCAGAGATGAACCAGTTCCTAATTCCCCGGAGCCTGGAAGATGGTGCGTCAGAGGCCAGTACCAGATCTATTCTGATGCCAAGGTGGTGAATGAGCATCAAAAGATGGCCCGCATTATTACTGAGGAGTACAGGGTCCTTCCTGGGAGCCTTCACACGGTACCCGCTATTGAGGAGCTATTCTGGAGGCATAGGTGTGAGTGGATGGCACGGGGCCTAGGGAAGTTCAGTGAGGAGATGACTCGGGAGTTCTATGCCTCCTACACTGCTACTGTTCGGAACTCCATTTCTAAAAGGGCTAAGCCGGTAGCTTAGCCTCCATTTCATGCAACTCTCATGCGGAACTTCTCATTTGATATCTCCAAGACCACTATCTGCCAGTTTATCTATGGTCCAGCCCACATTCTGCCGATCAACACAGCAGAGTATGACTATAAGATGGGCATTATTCAGAGCGGGGAATTTCAGAGGGATGCCGAGCAGAGAGAGACATTGCTGAGGTGGATGGCCCGTCACATAGCTGAGGATAGAGAGGAGACTGAGTGGTTGAGGAACATGAGACTTCCTATCAGAAAGGCAACCCTGAGCTTCACTGCGAAGTTCTTTTGGTCTGTGGTTCGTACTAGACTGTCCCCTACACAGGCGGACAATGTTGTAACTTGGGACCGAGCTGTGATGATAGCAGCTATTATGGTAGGACTTGAGCTTCACTTTGTCCGAATGTTGATCGCCGAGATTCATGAGAGGGCTTTCAAGAATACCACCACTTTTCCCTTTCCATGTACGATATTTCATCTGTGTAGGGCTACTGGGGTGCCGATTTGGCATTGTGATAGTTTGATTGAGGCCACCAACACTGTGGACATTGGCCTGATCCGAGATGATGTCAAGCTAGCTGCACCGCGGAGGGAGCCACAAGTTGATGTACTGCCCTTGGGTGCTTATCTTGCGGCGGATGTAGAGCAGATGCAGGCTGAGGACACTACCATTCCAGCCCCTACATCAGATGCTCAGGCTCCACCTTCTACGACCACTAGTCAAGCCCCGAGCTCTTCCCGGGCCACTCCCTCTTCGGGGTCCATTGCCGCTCCTCTAGCCCGAGTCCTGAAGCAGGAGACCTAGATGTCTACCCTGCTGCAGCATATAAGGCCGTGGATGCAGCGCTCTATTGAGGAATCTGAGGCGAGGATGGAGCAGATGATGAATCGGAAGGTTCAAGCTGTTCATAAGCGCCTGGATGCTTTCGAGTTGAGAGTCTTGGAGAGGCCTGCCCCTACCATAGATGTGACCAATTTCCAGACGGAGTTGGCTAGCCTCCGTGCTGATGTTGATGCTCTACTAGCCCCTACTGAGACTGCACCAGAGGCTGCCCCTACAACGAAGGAGGATGACGTGGTAATGATTGCTTTATTTTACGATACTATGTCACCACCAGACTCTTCCCGTGCTGCTGGGAAGCACCACCGCTCCGACCACACTTCCGATGCTGAGGAGGCTCACAGATTGAAGAAAAAGGAGCACCAACAGTTCGAGGTAGCCCAGAGGGAGGCCATCCTTAATGAGGAGAGGAGGCAGCAGCAGGCCAATGAGATAGATGTTGGCTCATCTGGCATTTCGAGCACTACTAATGGTGCTCCCATAGTTGGTGAGGGCGCTACTGATGGCGTCCCTAGTGTCGATCCAGCGGGCTCTGGGAAACCAGACCCACCCGCTTCTTGATGACTCTTCGGCATATTTGCGCCACAGGTTTGCTTAACCCTATGCATTACTTTTGATTTTTGTGCATTCAGGGCAATTGCACCTTATTTTGTTGGGGGTGGGTGTCACGCCCCAAAATCAAGGGGCGCAACTGGCTCTGAATGCCAAAACTCAAGCCTGAGCTGACTCTGCTGAACCGTTTGCTACTAGCGCATGGCAGCCACACGCAATCAAGAAAACAAACAAGTATATATCGGCTTAAAATAAAGCCCTCGGCCGGCAAGGCCCCCGTCAACATATCTATAAAAGAAACAGCTACTCCCAAGAGTTCATATAAAGAAATAGCCAACTAGCACAGAAGTCCTGATTGGGCCATCGAGGCCACCATGATCGCTGTACAAAAAGTGAAAGCAGGTATATATCAAGACAATACATCAAACATCTAACAAGCTTCAGCAAACCAACAAACTAGGCCAGCATGGCCATAACGTAGCTATACACCCCACACACTAGTCCGCAAGCCTCTAAGAGTGGTAAAGATTGGTGGGACAGGTCCCCAGCCTACCCATAAAAATATATACAACAAAAGCTAACAAACCTCAACTCTGGCAGCTCCGGAGGAAAGGGGCTAGCCAACCAGATAGAAGTCAATCCTGCTGCTGAGGAGGTCTACTGGGTCATCTGTCGGGACCTGTATGCATGAATGCAGCGCCCCCAGGCAATGGGGCGTCAGTACGAAATAATGTACAGAGTATGAAAGGCTATAGAATAAATGAGAAAGTATCATAATATACCAAAAGATATCAGGTAAGGAAATCAAAATTTTGATAAGCATGCTAACCCACTACTGAATCTATAACAACAAACAAATGATCAAACAACAACCTAACCAAGCCCCCATAAGCTCGGCAGGTACAAACAACACACCACCTACCTAGGCCCCCATAAGCCCAGAAGGTGCCAAATCAACCTACATACCCCTATCGGTAGCCCCTTGGCTTTGTAAGAAGTCATATAGCCCTTTTTGGCAACGATATAGCCCCGTAGGCAGCGCATAGCCCCCTTAGGCAACATCATAGCTCTGTGGGCTGCACATAGCCCTCTTTTGCATCAACATAGCCCTGTAGGCAACACATAGCCCTCTTTGGCATCGAAGTAGCCCCGTAGGCAACACATAACACTCTTTGGCATCAATATAGCCCGTGGGCAACACATAGCCCTCTTAGGCAGTAACATAGTCCTCTTAGACAACATCATAGTCCTCTTAGGCAACAACATGGCCCTGTAGGCAGCACATAGCCTTATTAGGCGTCAATATATCCCTGTAGGCAGAGCATAGCCCTTCTAGACATAGATCACATTTCCGCAGCTAACCACAATAGCCCCAAGGGCAACAATAACAATCCAATAGGCTAAAAGCGAGCAATTTAGCTATAAGCAACCTATACGAATAGCCTCTAAGTCGTGTCCAACATAGGCACACTACTAACTGAATAAGAATCCCGACTAGGGAGGATTATATCCGCTTGAGCAGCCAACAATCAACACTAATGGCTACAAGTATAACAACGATAACAATCCAATTACATTGCTGCTAAGCTTTAAGGAAACATGCCGTAAGAAGGGAATAGCCTTAACATAGCTTTTTCGCTGAATTCACGTGGCCTAACGACTTTTACTCACAGCTCCTCTCGCTCTACAACAAGGCAGGACCATAATCAACACACGAAAATAGAAGATACCACGTTAATACGATAAAAGATATGTATTTCCGTCGCAAATTGCTATTGCGGCTTATCAAAACTAGAGTCGATGAAAGAAGGGTCTTACCTTGATCTTAAGTTTTTAATACACCTCAAAACCTTAAAGTATGTCCAAACCCTTACTGTCCCAACACCAAAGTATGATATGCTACGAAATCGATAAAACAAATTATACCATGATGACGAGCTCAACGCGTAGAACAACTTTTGTCACGGACTTAAGTTGAGAAAATATATAATTTGGTTGATCCTAGAAGTGGGTTTTCTAAGTTTTCTGGTTATTCACTGAAAAAAAATGAAGAAAAGTCGAAGAAGAAGATATATAAAGAGTTCCACCAACCTAGGGGACCCACCTCACGTGCTTGCTTGTGCAGTCTAATAAAAATGTGAATATCTCTCTATTCTGAAGTCGTATGAATGAACGGTTTGATGCGTTGGAAACTAGACTCGTAGACCTTCAATTTACTAGGTCGTAGGCCCCATAAATCTTTATAGATTGGGAGGAAACCTCCGAGACATTTGACCTAAATTCTAGAGAAATATTTAAAAAGGAACTTACGATAACTTTCGCCAACTTTTATTTTGCAACTTACCTAACTTAAAAACTTGAGATACAACCCTTGAACACTTAAAATATGACATACCACATCATTCTTAATTTATTATTCACCCTCTTTGTTTTTC
>JAJONR010004942.1:0-41371 GCA_029582245.1 Solanum etuberosum | reverse complement strand
CTTGAAGGTAAACGATCAAGAAAACCTTTCTTGAGATTCTTGAATTATTTTCTTGAAATCTCTATGGCCAAGAATTATGATTTTCATTAGTGATTCATAATTGTATGGAGGAATTTGAGTTGAAAAGAATGGAATTCTTGGAGAAAGAATTACCTTGAATAAGAATCTTGAAAAAGATTGAAAGAATCTTGAATCAATCTTCTACTTTGATTTTTCCTTAGGGTTTTGCCTTAGGGTTTGAGAGAGAAGAGAATGATGGATTAAAAGATGAAAATCTGATTGTTTTGAGCCTTTTATTAGTCAAGAAATTTGTTTAGGGTTTTATTGGGGGTAAAAAGATAAAAACGACCCTTTTTAATATTTTCCCGTCGGCTAATTCGTAACAACACTGTATCAGATTAACAGAATGGTCATAACTTTTTACTCAGAAATTGGATTGACACGAAATTGGTGGCGTTGGAAAGTAGATTCAAATACCTTTAATTTTATAGGTTATGGTCCACGTAACTCTTTATATTCTAAGAGATATGGTCATTTGAAGTTTACCCAAGTAGAATCTTACATCAAAACTTAATCGATAAGGAAACTTCAAGAATACTTATCAAGAACTCATCAAGAAGTTAAATTTCTCAATATTTATAGATAGATTCGCAAAAGAAATTCATGATTGGTGTGTGGGTGAACAAACCCAACACTATGGAAGCCTACATACCTCAAAGAACTAAATTCTTGGCGAAATCTTGAATTTCTTGAACGAATGCTTGAAACTTTGAACTTTTTCTCCTCTTGAATCTTCTCTCTAAAATCCTAAATGCTTTTGGGGATGAAGGAAACTGATTCTAATCAGTTTAGACCCTTAATTGGGTGTAATTCGCATTTAGAATAAGTGAGGGTAAGGAAAAGTCTAAAATGCCCCTCCTATTTTGGGGTAACTTTCCTTAAATGGACAGCCTGATTTCAAAAAGGCATATCTCCCTCATACGAGCTCAAAAATTAGTAAACTTAGTGGCGTTGGAAAGAGGACTTAGAGATCTTTCATTTGATATCTTGTGGGTCTCCTAACTCATCCTGTACTGAAAGGTATGGTCGTCTGACGTTGACCCAAAACTTAAAAGAACTAAGGAATGACTCAAATGAATTCCCTTTAATTCATTTTGGAACTCAAGGTGCTATATCTAGTGACCTGACCTTAATACTTAAGAGATTTTAAATTCCTTGGTAAAATCCTACTCACAACGAAGGATGGTTCGAGTCTTAGTTTAAAAATTTTCTGGGGTGTTACACCTATGGTTCTAGCTGAGGTTGCCATGGTCACTTATCTGGTCCATCACATTAGTTTTTCACACCCATGTCTTGTTTTGGATCACTCAAGATCCTATCATACCTATTCAGCTACTCCAACTAGATATTCAGAGCCCTGGACAGGGTCGGTCCAGCAGAGGTGGCAAGGCTTTTGTTAGGGGTACTGCAACTCAATAGAGTAGAGGTCAGGGTACCACTCAGACTGGATGTGTTCGAGAGGGAAAATGTTATGCTTTTTCGAGGAGGGTAGAGGCTGAGTTATTTGATAGTGTGATTACAGGTATCGTCCTAGTTTGCCATCGACCTGCGTTTATATTTTTTGAACTGGAGTCTACATTCTCTAATGTGTCTACCTATTTTTCTGTTGGATTTGATATGATATCTGATAGCATACTTATGAATATTCATGTTTCTACACAAGTGGGTGAGTCCTTAGTGGTGGATCGAGTGTATCGATTTTGTCATATTTCTCCCGTTGGGTATGATACTTAGGTAGACTTGATCATTCTATGCATGGTAGACTTTGATATTATTTTGGGTATTGATTTTCTCTCCCCGCATCATGTTATTCTTGATTATTATGCTAAGATGTGACGTTGGTGATACCGGGTGTCCCGAGAGTTGAGTGGATAGGTGCTTGTGGTTCTTAGCCTAGCAAAGTTATCTCCTTTATTAGAGCTTAGACGTTGGTTGATAGAGGTTGTTTTTGCTATTTGGCCTTTATTCAAGATACTAGTGTGGACCAACCTCTCATAGATTCTCCACTATTGCAGAACCTCTGACCCGGTTAACTTGCCTTAATGTTCCTTTTGAGTGGCCTGAGGAGTATGAGTTGAGCTTTCAGAAGCTCAAGTAGTTGCTGACTATCGCTCCTATATTGACTCTTCCAGTTGAGGGTGAGGCTTCACGATCTATTGTGACGTATCCGACATTGGTTGGGGTTGCGTATTGATACAACAGGGTCGGGTTATTGCTTATGCACCGAGACAGCTTAGGCTACATGAGCGCAACTACCCCACTTATGTCTTGGAGTTGGCGATGGTATTTTTTGCACTTAAGATCTAGAGGCACTACATATATAAGGTTCATTGTGAGATATACACTGATCACAAGAGTCTTGAGTATATTATCATCCAGAGAGATCTTAATTCAAGATAACGCTGTTGGATTGAGATTTTGAAGGACTATGACCTCTTTATTCTCTCTAATTCGGAAAAGTCAAATGTGGTAGCGGATGCCTTGAGTCGAAAGGTAGTGAGTATGGGTAGTTTGTCTTTTTTATCTATCGTGGAGCGACCTTTAACTTTAGACATTCACTCCTTCTCTAATTAGATGATTCAGTTGCATGTTTCAGATTCTAGGCATGTTTAGCCTATGTGGGAATTTCATCCCTCTTTACTTGATTAGATCAGTATCTATAAGTTTCAGGATGAGGCCTTGGTGGCACTTCGAGCAAATGCTAAAATGACAACAACTACAAAATTAGGACCTCAAATTCTCAAAAAGATTTTGAATCTGAAACTGACAACTCGCTTAGACCAACTTTCATATTTTGGGACTAAGGGAATTGACGAAATGCCATTCCGATGTTCAAAACTTCAAAAGACACCAAAAATTGCTTTTTAACAACTTAATCCATTCAAATTCAAAAATTTTCAATATTCACAACTTTTAACTCAAAACTCATTCAAAAATGACAAGGGACCAATATTGAGAAGGGTAAAATGATAATTTTACAAAAAATTCCAAAAATGACCGACCGAATGATTACATTATCCACCACTAAAAATCATATTCATCCTTGAACATAAAGTAAAAGAAAGTATTTGAAGCCTTGAAAAGCTGAGGATATATGGCACGATTATTATACTTTGTCTCCCAAGTCCCCTCACTAACTGAATGGTGCTTCCACTACACCTTCACTGAAGTAATTGATATAACGTTAGTTTACGGTATTTTTGATGCGTTTCACATAGAGTTTGTGTGCGTCTAGGGCTATTTTGTGCTAGAGTTCATTTTTTGTGTATAATGTTTTCAGGAAATAGGCTTGGATGCGGATTGATGAAGATGTGAGCTGAAAAGTGAAGAAGTGGCCACCAACGGAGCCACCCACGGACCGTAGGTCCAACGACGGGCCGTGGGTGGTCAGTTATAGGTCCTGGTCTGAGGAGATTAGTTTCAGTAATCAATCCACGGAGTACCAGGACGGACCGTAGACTAGTCTACGGACCGTGGGTGAGGCATCGTAGGTGGAGCATCAGGGAATTCTGACAAGTGTGGAACCATGGAGCAAAACGACGGACCGTAGGTCAACCCACGGTCTGTCTTGCACATCTGTCAAGGAGGGTCTGAAAGTTGAAGGTTCCGATACCTGATGAAATTGTCCAAGTGTTGAGCCACGGAAGGGACCGACGGACCGTAGGTCGACCCACGGTCCGTGGGTCAAAACGTCGATTCGATGCGCGTCCAGACAACTTATTTCCTTACTTTGTTTCCTTTTAATTTAGGACTTGTTTTCTATAAATAGGAGTTATAAACCTCATTTTTGGGGGTTAGACATTATTGTAAGGTTTTAGTTTTGGGAATTTAGTTGCAAACTCTTAGCTATTAATTTTTCGGATTTTGTTTTATAAGATTTTATCTTTGAATTTCAATTGAAGATTTCGGATTTCATCAATTCTTCTTGTAAGTTCATGAGTTCTTTTTACCCAATTATGAATTGTGTTCTTTCAAGCATAAGTAGCTAAATCCACAACTAGGGTTGTGGGAACCATGAATAATTAACAAAGTATGAATAATAATTAAGTAATTCTTGAATAGTGTGCTTGCATGCATTGTTAATTCTTTCGCTTAGAAGTCTTTTTAACGGTTGCAAACGTTAGAACCCACCTTGTTTCTACTTGCCGGACCAAGGAGGTAGTGAATGAGAAAAGAATTAACAACAGAGATTTAGTGGATGCTATCTAATAGTCTACTATCAATTGGAGTGAGGGTGAAAACTAAGCCATACATATGTGTGATGACTAATCTGAGGTAAAGGTAAGGGTTAGTAAAGCATACACTTGTAGCCGAACCAAGGTGCGTAGTGAAATTCCCTATTTGGAGGACCAATCACTTAGGGATACATAACTTACAACCTTTGCATGTAAAACACTAGGAAAGAATTACTATTATTAGGATTACCGCGTTAAGAGCTTATGGGGAACACATATGCCCTAGGTTCTTTCTCATATTGATATAACAAAGTTGAATCTTGTCTACTTGTTACTTAAGCATAATAATTTGTTACTTGATTACAAAATCCCCCCTGTTTACTTTTCTCGGAAATAATTTGGCTAAACGAATATAATAGTGAGTTAAAGTTAAAGTCTAAATCATATTCCTCGTGGGATCAACCCCAACCTACAAGTTGGGTTCTTTACTTGATAACGATCGCTTATACTTCTTTAGGGAGGTGTAATTTGAGCGTATCAAATTTTGGCCCCGCTGCCGGGGAGTAAGGCTTATAAATTAAGTTTAACTACATTATTGAACTTTAGTCAAGTATTTCCTAATTCTACGTTTTGCTTTTGTTTTTTTTTGTTTTCTACAGGTTTCTACTCTAGTGTATGCCAAGTACACGGAGTCGAGGCGAACCATTGATCCCCTACAATCCTGAACTAAGCAAGACTTTGAGAAAAATGGCCAATCGAGGGGTCTATAACAATCCGATCATCGAGGAACATGAGGATGGAGTTGACTTGCAACCTCCTGGAGTTGGTAATGAGAACACTCAGATTCGTGGTGGTAATCTAATCAGAGATACAGTGAGGGTACAGAATCCACCAGCACCTAGGTTTTATGATAAATACATGGTCGACTTCAATATAGTTGAATCAGAAGGACCTATTGTTCTCCCTCCTCTACCTCCAGGGCATACATTTATGGTGACCAGCAGTCTAATGCAAATGCTTACAGCAAGAGGGTTGTTTTCTGGTCTAGCTTCGGAAGATCCACATGATCACATGGCTAAATTGAGAAGTGTCTGCAAGAGTTGCATGGGACGACCGGAATTGGATATCAATGTCATAGGTTTGAGAGTCTTCCCTATGTCATTGACCGTTGATGTTGCGGTATGGTTTTATGAGCTTTCATATAATTCGATTCATACGTGGGACCAATTGCACTAGGTGTTCATGGCAAAGTATTTTCCGGTATCCAAAAAGCTAAATCACAAGGATAAACTGAACAATTTCGTAGCACTACCTGGAGAGTCTGTAAGAAGTTCATGGGATAGGTTCACTGCATTCATTAGAAGTGTTCTGAATCACCGCATAGATGATGAGTCACTGAAGTAGTACTTCTACAGAGGTCAGGATGACAATGGAAAGGTTGTACTGGATACTATTGCTGGAGGATCATATGGTGAGTGCACTTTTGAGGAGATCGCTGAGAAACTAGAGAATATTTCCCGGAATAATAAGGCATGGAGCACTAGAAAGGCGAACACTGGTGGAAGCACATTTGCAGTTCAAGTTGCACCTAGTCAATCCAATGATGATATTCCTGAAGAGATGGCTCAAATGAGAACAGAACTGGGCTTTGTATTAAACCATGCGACCGAAGGTACAGAAAAAGTGAATGTGGTAAACTACTTAACTAGAGCTCCACCACCACCACCGATTGAGGAATGTTACTATGAGGAGGATACATATTTGGTTAATGATCAGACAGGGGGTTTCCGAGCCAACGCCCAAAGTTCCAACTCGGATAATTGGCGCCAAGGTCAAGGAAAGCAAGGTCGAAACTATGGAAATGACAATCGAGAGGGAAACTATGTCTGGGATGGGAACTACAATCGTAATAACAACTACAACCGGAACAACTATGGCAACAGGAATGAGAGACTTGGGCCTTATATTCCACCTGGTAATAGGGAATCTGGTAATAGAGAGGCTGGTAGTAGTATGTCACGCATTGAGGATATGATGCAAAAGATGATGAAGCAGTTTGATGCAACTGATGATAATGTGAAAGAGATGCGATATGACTTGTCTGGAATCGGTCAAAAAGTTGATGCCCATGCAGTGTCGATCAAGCAACTTGAGAAGCAGTTTAGTCAGTTGTCCACTACTGTGAACCACGTCAGCTTGGAACACTTCCTAGCAACACCATCCAGAATTCAAAAAATGATGGGCATTGTATGGCAGTCACTGCTCGCGGAGGTAAACATACCATTGATCCCCCTATACCACCTGAGGTTGAAATTGTGGTAGAAAAAGATGCGGATAAGATTGAGGTTACTGGAGAGTCGAAAAATGCTACAGAGAAGAAAGCGGAGGTGACCCAAAAAGTTGTTCCCATGCCTAGACCTCCACCTCCATTCCCTCAGAGATTGGTGAAAACGGCCGAAGAAGGAAAATACCGCAGGTTCATAACTATGTTGAAACAGTTGTCAATCAATGTCCCGTTGATATAAGCCTTGGAGCAAATGCCTGGGTATGCTAAATTCATGAAAGACTTGGTGACCAAAAAGAGGGCTGTTAGTTTTGAGAATGATGAAAGATTGCAATATTGCAGTGCTATTGCTACTAGGTCACTTGTGCAAAAGAAAGAGGATCCTGGAGCTTTCACTATCCCTTGCACCATTGGGGTTATGCACTTTGCCAAAGTCTTGTGTGATTTAGGTGCCAGTTTTAACTTGATGTCGTTTTCCATTTATATGAGATTGAGTATATTGATAATCTTGTTGAGTTCTTGAAGTTTTGTTCTTCGTTTTTTATAATGAAGTTCTTGTTGAGTTCTTGAGGTGGGAGTTGCAAATGAGTGTTGTTCTTGGTGGGTTTTTGGTGTAGAATTCGCTGTAATTAGGTTGGGTTTAAGGATGCAAAATAGTTTGGAGGAAATCATTCGAGTTTAGACGAAGTAGGGTTGGAAAAAAAATTTAAAAAAAGTTTGTCGGATTCATCGGGAACGTGGCTAGGGCGGCACGCCCCTGTAGCGCCTAAGAGGCTAGCGCCCTGGGCCTGCAGTGCACCTCAGACCAGCCTCAGTCACATGAGGGCTGGCGCGGTGCGCCACTGCTGCGCCAGGGACGTCAGGTTCTTTCCGCCTCTGTTCTTCGTTCCGTATTCGATCTTTCAAACATGTCTTCGCTGTCTTAGTGATTTTTACTATCCAACCTACATCCAATCATCAATAAATCCTATTTATCATGTCATGATCCTTGAATTCATAATTCAAATTCAAGGAAGAGTCAAGAGTAGAGTTCAAGAAATTCTTTGAGTTAAATTGTAAATCCTTCGAGATTAACTATCGATTTGAGTAAAGTTTGAGAAAGTCCCTTTGAATCTTTTCGGGGAGTCTTCTACAATAACTTTTAAATTTTTTCACTACTCGAGTAAGTGAGTATGAGAAGGAGGAGAATGTATTCATGAGTCTACATTATCATTGAGCTCCTTGAGTCAAGTCGTTCATGCCCATATTTTCGCGTGAACTCCATAACTTGATTTTCTTTGGGAGGAGTGGAATCTTCAAGTTCTAAGTCTTGAGTATTGAGTTCCTGATCATTTTGAGATTATATTCTTAATCATGGGACCACTATATGTTACCCATGAAGGTCCTTGAGTTTAGTAGTTCATGCCGTTAATTCCGCATGAACCCTATGAGTCGAGCAATATTGAGATGAGAAGTATCATTGAGTCCTTGAGTTGAGTAGTTCATGCCCATAATTTCGCATGAACCGTTCGAGTTGAGCATTCTTGAGATGAGTAGTATCATTGACTCCTTGAGTTTGGGAGTTGTTGAGTTCCATAATTTCGCATGAACCCTATCTTAAAAAGACTTTTTATAAATTGTTTTAAAACTTGTTTTAATGACTTGATCCCTTGAGTTGGAGAAAGAGTAGAGTTGAGTTCATTATTTTCAAAATGAATATATGGGAACTAAGTATTCCCAGGAGTAAATGTTTTCACATTTAAAAGGGGAGGAAACTGAGATTTCCAAAAGAGTTTTGAGCAGTTTGAGTACCATCTCTTATAAAAGAAAGATTTTTGAGTAATACTATGAAAACACACAAAGAGTTATGTTTTTAAAAACATATGAGCTAGTATATTTTTGGAGTAGTATTAAGCACCGCTATGGGGGAGAGTTCATACAACTCACAGCCCCCATAAACCATGTAGCCAACGTGGGTAGAAAGGGTCATACTTTTTAGATGATTCCTTAATGCTTTTTAGCACAGACTAGTGGATCCACTTAGTAGTAGGTTATATACCCCGGCAAAGTATAGGGAAGTTCTTGCAGCGTGGGCTAGACGCTGTATCATCACATAACTCATAGTGATGACGATTAGAGAATCTCCCACAGAGTTATATTGTATTCTTATATACATACTGAGTTATTATTGTATTATTCAATACGTTAAGTTGATATCTATTGTTTTAAAATGCTTTCCATATATTGCATCTTTTATTGTTGCTTTATCTTGAGTTGAGTATTCAGAGTTGAGTATCTTATTGTTTAGTTGAGCCCTATTTCTCAGAGTTGAGTTGAACTATGTTTCACAAAGTTGAGTATCTTATTGTTGAGTTGAGCCCTATTTCTCTGAGTTGAGTGGAACTATGTTTCACAGAGTTGAGTCTCTTATTATTGAGTTGAACTATGTTTCATTGAGTTGAGTTGACTTGAGTTGAGTGAGTTGAGAAGAGGTAAGTATGTTTTTTTCCCATTAGCTCAAGCTTATGTTTATGTTTTAGAATTCCTCTTATATGCTCGTACATTCCATGTACTGAGCCATTTGGCCTGCATCGTTTCATGATGCAGATACAGGTATTTAGGATCATCGACAGGCGTTTCATTGAGGTCATGTGATATTCCATTCAGCTTTGGTAAGCCTTTTTTCTATTTCGGAGGACTTCAACTTTATCTTACAGTTAGTAGTTTTGAGATGTCGTGAATCTTGTCCCAATATCCTTTTATAATTGTAGAGGTTTCATAGATAGATAAAGTTGAGTAGTTTTTCGGTATGTATCTTTGTTGAGTTGATTTTACAAACTCTGAGTTTATCTATTGAGTATCTTTCAGAATATTTTAAAGATTGAGTATTTGAGTTTGAATTTAATTCAGTTTTTAAGCTTTTATATGCTTGAGTTAGTCTTCCGCTTGTAGCCAGTCAGGATGAGGGTTCGCTTGGGGATCAACAATGGTTCTCGAGTGCCGGCCACGTCCAGGGTGTAGGCTCGGGTCGTGACAAACTTGGTATAAGAACACAGAGTTCAAGTGTCCTAGGGTGTCTATGAAGTCGTGTCGGTAGGATCTTGTTTATGGTTGTGAGGGCCCCACTTCTATAAACGAGGGACTACATATATTTAAGAAAAGTTTCCCTTCTTTCATACTCTTAATCGTGCAATAGAGCTATGTCATAGAGACTTATTCTAACTCGTGCATTTCTGAGATCCATTCGACTACCCCTCATACGCAAGATAGTGGAAAAGAAAAGCCAAATCCTTATCAATGAGTTACTCTCAACAAAAATCTTGAGAAATCATGAGGATGCAAAGGGGCTTAAGAGAAACCCATGAGTGAGCTTAAGTGCTGAGATTCAAAAGAATGCACTCATATTCATGTGAATCGTGCATTCGAGCTAAAAGCAAGTTGTACTCTCTTCTCTAAGCCTTGTTTCAGCTGAGATCCTTATGAGGAAGTATGTTTAGAGCTTGGGTAGTATTCTCATCCAAAAAGGTAGCGTGAGTTACGAAATTATGAGCAGTAGTAGTGAAAGTGCCTAGAGTTAGAGGAAAGTATGCAGAGGTTCAATAATCAAAGAAAATGAGATAGTGATGGGGCATATTATGTTATTGTAATCATGCACCCAGTCAGTTATAAGTGATGAGTTCCTTTATGAGTGGAATAAGGAATAATAATGTTGTAGAGAGTTCTTGATAGAAGGAAGAGGAATAGTTACTAGTCATGATGAGATAGAGTATATTTTAAAGAAAATAGAGTTGATGTCGATGTGACATCATGTTAGAGGAGACTAAATACATGTGTTGAATAAGAGAATATAGTATTCATGAAGTGATAGATCTAATCTAGGCTTATGATTTGTTCGAGAGGGCCATGATGTTCAGAGGGTTATAGAACTGATTAAGTAATGATGTATAATAAGTGGGTGAATAGTACTTAAGTTGTGAAAAGGGGTTATAGACCAGTTTAGAGATGATGGAATCGGTCCATAGCTTTCAAGTATCAGCTTTAGACCTAAGGTGGAGCTAATAAGATTTGAAATCAATTCAAGTGTTGAGAATAAGATAGTAATGAGCTCAAAAGAGTATGGGAGATATCTTTTAGTAGTGGAGTGATGTTAGAAGAAGAAGGTTAATGTTCTTATCATGATAAAGATGGTGTGATGATTCCATCTAAGGTTATGAAGAGGAGGATGAGGTTTTACCATGAGAAATAGGTGAATGAGATCCCTTAGTTGGTTCCGAGTAGTAATGCGGGAAATTCTAGTTGGTATGGCAGAGATGATGAGAGAATGAGAACTTTTAAAGGGAGCTGGTTAGTAGGAGTCCATGGAGTTGTTAGAGTACTACACTTGAATGTGGTAGTGTTAAACATTAGGTGGTTCTTGATATGAGCCCAATGTTGATTAAATGTGGTGGGAAAGAGTAATATTCTTGGGATGAGATTTCCTATCGAGGTATAGAAACCGAACCTCATGATTTGGATTAAGCTTGAATACAACAAGAGCGTGCCATTAGACTCAGACCTTCGTAAGAGAAGTCATGTACCCTTGTGGGAGCTATGAGTTGCAGCCAATGAGGCATGGTATTCCTATTCTTACTTCATGCCTAGACTTCTGTTGTTCTAGATAAGGTAACTTCAGAGAGAGTGTGACTATGTTCACAACAACATCGTTCTTGATTTAGGTTCTATAGAAGGTCCCAACTCTTGGTACGAATCAGCCCAGCCTGTGTAGTAGGCAAGTTCATGAGTCAAAGGAGATAGTGAGAGTAAACCCGTTCCATACCCAGTCCAGCCGTCATTCGAGGACGAATGATCCCAAGTGGGAGATAATGTAACACCCCGGAAATTTTTTGAGCTAAGACTCGAACCATTCTTCATTGTGAGCAAGATTTTATCGAGGAATTTAAAATTTTCTAAAGTTTTAGGGTCGCTAGATGTAGCACCTTGAGTTCCAAAAAGAACTAAAGAGAATTCCCTCAAGTCATTACTATATTCTTTTAAGTTTTGGGTCAACTTCAAACTACCATAACTTTTAGCACAGGATGATTTAGGAGATCCATAAGATATCAAATGAAAGGTCTTGGAATCTTCTTTACAATGCCACCAAGTTTACTAATTTTCGAGCTCGTATGAGGGAGATATGACCATTTGAAGTCAGGCTGTCCAAATAAGGAAAGTTACCCAAAAATATGAGGGGTATTTTGGTCTTTTCCTTACCCAATCGGTTTTAAAAAATTTAGTAAGGTTTTAGGAGTCTAAACTGATTGGAATCAATTTTAGTTATTCCTAAAATACGCTTAGGGTTTTTAGAGGAGTTCAAGAAGAGGAAACGAGGAGAAAAGGAAGAGCGTTCAAGATTTTTGCGATTCTTCGAGGGATTTTGCCAAGGATTTTATCCTAAGAGGTATGTAAGCTTTCGTAGTGTTGGGTTTGTTCACCCACACACCAATCATGAGTTTCTTTTACGAATTTTATCTATGAGATTGAGTATATTGATAATCTTGTTGAGTTCTTGAAGTTTTCTGGTTCGTTTTTTATAATTAATTTCTTGTTGAGTTTTGAGGTGAGAGTTGCGAATGAGTGTTGTTCTTGGTGTAGAATTCTCTGTAATTAGATTGGGTTTAAGGATCCAAAAGAGTTTGGAGGAAATAATTCGAGTTTAGACGAGGTAGGGCTGGAAAATTTTTTGAAGAAAAGTTTGTCAGATTCGTCTAGAACGTGGCTGGGGCGGCGCGCCCCTGTAGCGCCTGAGGGGCTGGCGTCATGCGCCTGCAGTGCGCCCCAAACCAGACTTAGTCTCATGAGGGCTGGCGCGGTGCGCCAGGGACGTCAGGTCCTTTCCGCCTCCGTTCTTCGTTCCGTATTCGATCTTTCAAAACATGCCTTCTCTCTCTTAGGGATTTTTACTATCCAACCTACATCCAATCATCAAGAAATCCTATATATCAAGTCATGATCTTTGAATTCATAATTCAAATTAAGGGAAGAGTCAAGAGTAGAGTTCAAGAAAGTCTTTGAGTTAAGTTGTGAATCCTTCGAGATCAACTATCGATTTGAGTAAAGTTTGAGAAAGTCCCTTTGAGTCTTTTTGAAGAGACTTCTACAATAAATTTTAAATTGTTTCAAGTCTCGAGTAAGTGAATATGAGAAGGAGGAGAATGTATTCATGAGTCTACATTATCATTGAGATCCTTGAGTCAAGTCGTTCATACCCATAATTCCGCGTGAACTCTATAACTTGATTTTCTTTGAGAGGAGTAATATCTTCAAGTTCTAAGTCTTGAGTATTGAGTTCCTAATCATTTTGGGATTATATTCCTAATCATGGGACTACTACATGTTACCCATGAAGGTCCTTGAGTTGAGTAGTTCATGCTCATAATTCCGCATGAACCCTATGAGTCGAGCAGTCTTGAGATGAGAAGTATCATTAAGTACTTGAGTTAAGTAGTTCATGCCCATAATTTCGCATGAACCCTACGAGTCGAGCATTCTTCGGATGATTAGTATCATTGACTCCTTGAGTTTGGGAGTTGTTGAGTTCCAAGTATTGAGCTCTATGCATGGTTATTGAAAACCTTGAATTGAGTCATTCACATCCATAATTCGACATGAATCCTATCTTAAGAAGTCTTTTTACAAATGGTTTTTAAACTTATTTTAAAGACTTGAGCCCTTGAGTTTGAGAAAGAGTAGAGTTGAGTTCATTTTTTTCAAAATGAATATATGGGAATTAAGTATTCCAAAGAGTAAATGTTTTCAAATTTAAAAGAAGGGGAAAATGAGATTTTCAAAAGAGTTTTGAGTAGTTTGAGTACCATCTCTTTTAAGAGAATGATTTTTGAGTAATAATCTCAAAACACAGAAAAAGTTATGTTTTTAAAAAAACATATGAGCTAGTATATTTTGGGAGTAGTATTGGGCACCGATATGGGGGAGAGTTCATACAACTCACAGCCCCCATAAACCATGTAGCCAACATGGGTAGAAAGGGTCATACTTTTTAGATGATTCCTTAATGCTTTTTAGCATAGACTAGTGGATCCACTTAGTAGTAGGTTCTATACTCCGACAAAGTATAGGACAGTTCTAACAGCGTGGGCTAGACGTTGTATCATCACATAGCTCATACTGATGGTTGTCGGTTAGAGAATCTCCCATAGAATTATACTGTATTTTTATATACAAACTGAGTTATTATTATATTCTTCAATACATTGAGTTGATATCTATTGTTTTAAAAGCTTTCCATAAATTGCATCTTTTATTGTTGCTTTATCTTGAGTTGAGTATCAAGAGTTGAGTATCTTTTTGTTGAGTTGAGCCCTATTTCTCAGAGTTGAGTTGAACTATGTTTCACAGAGTTGAGTATCTTATTGTTGAGGTGAGCCCTATTTCTCTGAGTAGAGTTGAACTATGTTTCATAGAGTTAAGTCTCTTATTATTGAGTTGAACTATGTTTATTGAGTTGAGTGAGTTGACAAGAGGTAAGTATGTCTCTTTTCCATCAGTTCAAGCTTATGTTTATGTTTTAGAATTCCTCTTACATGCTCGTACATTCCATGTACTGAGCCATTTGGCCTGCATCGTTTCATGATGCAGATACATGTATTTGGAATCATCAAAAGGCATTTCGTTGAGGTCATGGGATATTCCAGTCAGCTTTGGTGAACCTTCTTATATTTCGGAGGATTTGACCCTTGTCTTACAATTAGTAATTTTGAGATGTCGTGGGTCTTGTCCCGATATCCTTCTGTTATAGTAGAGGTTTCATAGATAAACAAAGTGGAGTAGTTTTCAGTATGTATCTTTTTTGAGTTATTTTTATAAACTCTGAGTTTATCTATTGAGTATCTTTCATATTATTATAAAGATTGAGTATTTGAGTTATTGAATTTAATTCAGTTTTTAAGCTTTTATATGCTTGAGTTAGTTTTCCGCTTGTAGCTAGCCAGGTGAGGGTTTGCTTGGGACCAGCAATAGTTCTCGAGTGTCTGCCACGTCCAAGGTGTAGGGTCGGATCGTGACAGGTAAAATCCTAGATTTCTCTTTTACTGATTTGAAAGTAGATGTAGGGTGTGAGGACGAATTAGTCCAACACTATGATAGTCTTACATACCTGAAAGAACAAGGTTCTTAAAGAATCTTGACTGAAGTCTTCTACTTTGATTTTTCCTTAGGGTTTGAGAGAGAAGAGAATGATGAATTAAAAGATGAAAATCTGATTGTTTTGGGTTTTTAATTAGTCAAAAAAATTGTTTAGGGTTTTCTTAGAGGTAAAAAGCCAAAAAGGACCCATTTTAATATTTTTCCGTCGGCTAATTCGTAACATCACTGTATCAGGTTCCTAAAATGGTCATAACTTTTTACCCAAACCTTGGATTATTGCGAAATTTGTGACGTTGGAAAGAAGATTCAAATACCTTTAATTTGATAGGTTATGGACCGCGTAACTCTTTTTATTCTAAGAGATATGGTCGTTTGAAGTTGACCCAAAGAGAATCATACATCAAAACATAATCGGTAAGAAAACTTTCAACTTAACTTTGTGCTAGGAGATTCTAGTGACCTTAATTGAAATCCAAAACAATTCACACACTAAAGAATTTACCTTTACAAATATTGGAAATTTAAGAATCATCCTATATGATCTTATTCACAAATAAAGAATAGCTCGAATCTTCTCTTAAAAAATTTCGGGATGTTACATATTGTAAATCAATTACCATAGTTTGTTCATCTTCGACTAACATATATTCGTATAATAAAGTATTATGAGTTGGACAATTGAAAAAAGGTATCAATTGTATCATACTAACACATTAGAAATATATATTTAAAAGAAAGTACAAACAACTCATTTTATTACTCGATTACATTTAAAATACATTTCAATCAAAAATAGAGTCGTCAAAATTTTAACTTCTAAACATTTAGTTTCTACTAATATTAGGTTTTTATATTTGTTAGTATTTAAATAATATATATCTTATTTAAGAAACATCAAGGAATGTTGCGATACATATGAAGTTCCTTCATCCTTAATAAAAGATCATGAATTTTAAAAATTATGAAATAAAGAAATTTTTAGTTAAAACAGTTTCTCTCTTAAAGATCACTGAGTTTCTAATACTAAAACAATAAAAAATTACATATGTGATGGGGATTAATAAGGTAAATCATAATATAAACATTACTTAAAATGTGAGAGGAAAAATGTCTATAGCTCAAAGTTGAAAAGAGAGCTTTATAAATGATTTTCACATTTCAATTAATGGATCAATGAGCCTACACAATGGCAAAACTAGGTGAAGAGATAGAGTTATCACGTGAATCCTCTTATTACAAAAGTTATATTACATAGTTAGAATAAAAGTGAATTATTTTAATGTTATATACAAGTTGAATTCACAATTATAAAGAATATTTTTACAGTACTCCTATAATGGGTCGCGCTATCGTGACCAGGGTCTTGCTTCTGCGATCTTCGCGACCGCGAAGTACCCTATGCGAAAGCGAAGCACACAAGAATCAGAAAAATCAGCAAACTCTTAAACCATCGAGAGCACCTCGAGATTTGTTCGAAATTCCATAAACAAAAACCACATTTGCAAATCAATTATACTCGATGTTTCGGACTCAATGGAACCGTCGAAACACGGATCTGAGGTCTTCTTGATCTGACTTTTTTTCAAACCACAAAAAATTAACTCAATGCCTAAAAAGATTAAAACAAGCTTGGGACCTCTCAATAATCAACCAAGATCTCACCAAGGCCTAAAATCATCCCTCGAATTCAATGGAGCTCTCAAAATTCCGTTCCGAGCAGTCGAACCCCGAATGTTGACCAAAGTCACCCCAAAGGCTAAATTTTTTTATAATTTCACAACTTAGGACCTCAAATCCTCAAAAAGACACCAAATCTGAAAACGACAACTCCCACAAATCAAATTCCACATTCCTGAATTGTTGGAATCAACGAAATTTCATTTCGACATTCGAAACCCCAAAAGACATCGAAGACCACTTTTAAGCAACTTAAGCCTTTCAAACTCAAAATTTACCAAATTCTCAACTTTTTACTCAAATTGAAAACCAACTTTTAAAACTCCATCATAGAAGACTCGGAGTCAATATCGAACAGACAAAATGGTAAATTTTATGAAAAAATAAAAAATGACCAACCAAGCCATTACATTACTAAGTACAAGGTTTAGTTATGGGGCCTAAGGAAAAAAATCAAAATCCATCATTTTTGTCTTTTTATAGGCATACTTAATCTGTTTACTAGCTCATTAAAAGGAAAAAAATTACAATGTATGAGGCTCCATTCTTCCTTTGACACTTATATAATGGGTTAATTTTCTTACTGTACATGACATTCACCACTCCCCTCTTGCACCAACCCCTTTGTTTCTTTCATTTCTTACTAGTAAACTTAGTCGTGCTTCACGCAGTTACAAAAAAATCCCAATAGATCTACAAAACTAATTTTTTCACTATATTTGAAAATTAAAAATATTTTAAAATATTATTTTTTAAATCTCAATTTCATTTTGATTTTAAGTTTAACTACTTCATTTTGTTGTTAACACTATGTTTTATGTATAAAAAAATTCTCAAAGATTTCATCTCCTAAGGCTCACCCTTACTTCCATAAAATAGAATGTGATATCAATTCTAATATTGCAACTCCTAAAAAATTTAAAAATTAAATAAATTGTGTGTGTTTCCATTAGACCATTATTATGTTTCTCCCTACTCCATAACATAATATTTAAAATAGAAAAAAATTAGATGATGTTATAAATCCATTGAACTAAGTGGATTGTCCATTGAGTTTATTCATGAATTACTTTCCAAGTTGATATGAACCTTTGTGGATAACCATGTACCTACTTGTTTGGGCATTTAACATGTTGACCTTTGGGGTGATATCTCAACCCTATAAATAGAGATATCATTCACCCTTTGTATGACACTTGAATAAGAAGAAAAGTTCTCTCTTCTACATTTCTTGCCTTCTTCACTTTATAATAATATTATTCTGAGCTTGATTTTATAACACGTTATCAGCACGAATATGCTCTAATAATTGCAGTATTTTGCAAAAGAGTTGTAGTTGAAACACTTGTGAGCAGGAACATATTTTATTTATTTTTTCTTGTTACACATTTATATTTTTAAAAGTTCCTCTTATACTAATAATTTATTTTAGTATATATGTGTTATATGAAGAGGTAGAACATATTGATTTGTTTTACTCAAATAATTTTATACATTGGTTTGTGATTATACTAACAATTCTTTGTTTTAGAAAAGAATTGAAGAATAAAAAAGTAAATTTTTATGTTGATTTTCTAAGTGTTGATGAGGAACTTATTAATATTTACAATTACTAGAGGTGAGGAAACTCTCAAAGTCTTATTTGACTAAATTTGCTTCTATAATTCTTTGATTTATTTTAAAGGCTCATGGCGGAGTTCTACTTGTTTTGACTTATATGATATTGATTGAAGAGTAAGACGATGAATTCAAGTCCCATCGCACCAAAATGGTAAGACATCAGGTTAAAGTCCGGATGCACATAATGAAAAAATGTTTGAGGATAAGACGATAGATTCAAGTTCTATACCACCAAGAGGGTAAGACATCAATTTGAGTTTTGATTCACCATGATGATAAGGTATTGGGTTCAAGTCACATAGAATTATGGCCTAACACGCCTTATATGGATAAGATATTGAGTTTGAGTCACAATATACCATAATGATGATAAAATAATGACCAAGACAAAAATAATATATTTTTGATGACATGTCTTGAAATTTTGTCTGATTGAATTTGCTCCAATCACTGAAACGAATGTGGTAGCAATATATATTAAGTTTGAAATACGCCTAATTTCTCCATTCTATCATATGATGGTGGTTGTAGTGAATAATAAGTCTGAAAGAGGAAAAGCGATTAAATGTATGAATAAGAGCGTGAAAGAATAGAATTATAATAGTCATCATTGTGGCAATTATGAACGGAAGAACACTATGGGTTCTGCAGATAGTCCTTAAAAATGTGAAGGTAATTATTATCATCTCAAAATGGCCTTCAAAGGTTGAAAGTAGTTATTGTGATTTGGTATGAAAGGTCATTTGGCACTCTATTTTTGCGGACCTAGTCTAGTAAATTTTATAAATCCTACATCAAAATAAAAGAATATATAGTGATGGTGCACTTTATCTTTCGAAGTGATGTTGAGGTGGGTCATGTAAATATGTCAAATATAAAGGTATGAAATGGATAAATTGTTATGGTCAACTCATGAAGAGATTGTAACTTGTAATAAGCATCGTGAATGTTTGCCCATTCTTGAAAGTGAATATGTCAAAATATGAATGAAAAAAATATATGAATAAGAACATATTCATGTATGGTTGGAAATATGCCACAACTCACCTCTACAGGAGGTTTGAGATAAATAAATAAATTTTATTTGGCAGGAATGGTCAATGGTCATGTACGTTTATACGTCATAAATATTATGGTATGTTTATTGTGAACTACCGAAAGGGCAAAAATAAAGAAGTAATTCTTGCCTATAATGGTTGTGGCTATGACCAAAATAATATTATTGTGTGGCAATAGAAATTTGCCATTGATTGTGTACCTATGGTACGACAAAAGTAAAGCAAGAAACATGTCTTGCTTGTAATAATTTTGACCATGACAATAATGACATAATTTCCTCCTTGAAGGAGATGCTCACCATACGGATGGTGTCATGGAATATGTGATAGTACACAAAATTAATTGTAAGCTCTAACGAGTTGTGTTACTATCGGAGGAATAATAAGGTTGTAGAAAGTCTCAAGAGAAACTTTATAAGTTTTGGATGAATTGAAAAAAAATATTATATTGAGACTATAAATTATGAAAAGATTTAATATTACTAAAACCGGAGCAGGTTATAAATATTTATGTAAAAGATTACCCATTTTTTTCTTCTTGTTTGCTGCACACAAACATGGGCATGATGATGGAATCACATGCAAAAGTAAACTATAAGTGTACTGAAATGAAGATCAGTTTGCATGACTGGTTAACCATTCTGGTTTAAATGTGAGCAAAAGTAATTGAGAAGTTATGTGGTAATATATTGAAGAAATAAAATATTCTTCAAGAATTCTCTTGTGCTGCTAATTCTTATGATAAAATGATCATTGTACCAGCTAAGGTTGTGATTGTATCCCCTGAAGTTTTGGAACGTATAACAAAAAAGGTGAATATGGGTCCGTTCTTCTGCCATGTGGACTGTCTGCAATTATATGATTTTGATAATTACATTTATGCGATGGTAACATGTGCTTTGATATCAACTTACAAATTGATTTTTGTAAGGTCGTTTACTCGAATTTTTAGATCAAGACCACGTTCCAAAATATGAAATTATATTGATAATGCTGGTTGGTTTAGCAGAAATTGTATGCCTCCAATTATAGCTAAACCATTAGTTATGAGAACAAATCTCCCAAAAAGAAATTTGGTATGAGATGGATTTCTTTAACATGTAGCAACACTTGTACACATCAAGCCAACAAAGGTCCCCTATCAAAATTGGTTCAGGGTCAGGAATCAAATAATTTTCATCTAAAACATTGTATGTGTGGTTATGATTTAATTGATCCACCACGCACAAATATGAATTCCCAAACGATGTTCGGATGAATGTTAGATTTTCTAACATTAGGGGGGGGAGATGATTGATAGTGAAGTAACATGACGAATGCTTACCGGAGGTATACTAGTGGTCGGCACTCATATATTTCTCTCTTTGTGAAGTAACATAGCGGATGTTTACATGTTACATAATTAGGCATTGTGAAATAATATAATCTATTCAAAGTAGCTATTTAATTAAATATTGACCCATAATTTAAATATTTTAATAGTATATAACAAAATAATAAACTTCAGCTAATTTTAATATATCTCATTCATAGGTTCTTCATAAAAAATTATCATCTTCGAAAAATAGAAGAACTACTATAAGACTAGTGTAATCAAAATTTTTTTTCTTATAATTGTGGATATAATCTCTATCGTAGCTGATATAGGAATAGCCGGCAAAAGAAGATTTTTTGCTATGAATCTGACTTATCTAAAAATTAGATTTGTTACGTTTACTGACTATTTCTTTTTACATAATTTTTTTTTAGCCAGATTCAAATATAATGAAAAAAATTAGATATTAAAAATGAGAAATGGATGATTGGTTAACCATTCAAATTTTTTTCTGAAATGATTTAGTGTGAAAAGAAGTTCATACATACATTAAAAATAAGTAATGGAGAGTTATTCATTCAAACTTTTTTCTAAAATGATTTTGTAGACAATATTTTATCTTTAATCTTTGAATATCGTGTTAATTACATGAAGCTAAAAGTAATATTATGAAATAAAGAATTAAAAAAAAGTAAAAATATAAATACAATCTTTTTTCTATTTTCAAAGTGTATTTTAATATATGTATAATGAGTTAATAATTTGTTAATCAGTCAACTATTGCAAAATTTGTTAACTTTAGGCAGCCACTGGGCGACTTGTGATGCTTCTACCCTTACTTAATATAGAATACTTGCATTTTTAATAAATTCCTCATTTTTCTTGGGCAGATCTTTCTTTAAAATAAAGTTTCTTATCTATCCTTAAATTCATTGGATTTGTAGAAAGTGGGTACTACTTTTCCTTCTCTTTCGATTTTAGTAGAAATTCATTTTCTCTCTCTGTTGAGTAAAATGACAGATGCTTATTGGAGGTACACCAGCGGTGGGCAATAGGTAGCGGCGCCGCCGGCTCTTACTCCTCTCGTCGCGAAACGTCCTCGCAGCGAATATGGTATCTATTTTTTTAAAAAAATTAAAGAGTAGGCACAAGGCCCATATTATAAGCAAAAAAATCAGTATGCATGGTCAGGCCCAACAGTGACCTGACCAAAATCTGGAAATAGGAACAAAAGAGACCAAATGAAAATTAAGTTGAAGCTAGTAAGTGAGCCGACACAAACACATTCAAGAATGGAAAGTGATGGAATGTCTAGCTATGGATGAATCTCCGATTGACTTCTCCTTGAGGATGAGGAAGTAGTCGTTCCTCTATTCCTACAACCCTCACAAATACTAAGGTAACGAATGTTGCGTGACCATCAAATGAAGATCTAAAAAGACATCCAATAACTTTTAATCTAATCCTTGCAACTTTCGATGTTGATTTAGCTGTAAAGGAATGACAGAAGATTGGAAGAACGAGTTTGCCTTTCCACCAGCTAAGTAATCTCGTACCTTTAACTTGCATTTTCTTCCCTTACTTGGAAACTGATTGGCTAATCTACCATCTGAGCTTTAGGCTTAGGGAAAAGAAACCACTACTAAGTACTAAAATCAGTACCTTTCAGCTCACAGTTGAATGTTTTGCAAATCAAAAGTCATTTGGCGCATCTGAGCCAATTCCATTGTGATGAGGTAACGAGCAAAACCTCAGTCTAAAACTTTCAATATCCATACTTATTCTTCAGTGGGTTGAAAACCAAAGTAATTAATACCACCATTAAAAGCATAAGTACTTCAACCGAAAATTAATTCAACCATTATTTAAAGAGCAAGACATTGTTACTGAAACCAGACAAACTCAACTTTGTGACATACTGTTTGACCCATTAAGTCCTGGTTTAGTACCAATTGAACACCTCAAAAAGATCTCACCAGGTGCAGGTACTGTCAACCAATTGAAATTACTTCAGACTTCCAAAGATATCAATCAACTTACTCACCAACTTCCTCACTTGTAGATCAGTTGACTCAATATGAAGGATTGTTCACTTATATTTCATTGTAGAATACTTGAATGATTCTGACTATTAAAAGGTATAGTTGTTGAAAAAGTCTGTCTAATTCTCATTATAGGAGTATTGCATTTATCAAGAAAAAGTATTTTCTTTCATGCACTTGAAACTTCCTGAAATGAGTTGAATTCAAAAGTACCTGCAAAACTAAAAACTAGGTTAGCCAAAAAATCAGCAAGAGTATTTTCCTACCTGATGGAGTGTTGTGCCCTTACTCTAATGACACTTCTGATCCTTATTATGGAATTAACCTCCACTGAAACACTCCATGGAATCTCCCAAACACCATTAATAATGTTCACAATTACCAAGGAGTCAGTTTCCATGAGAATGTTGGTAAGCTGCTTGTCCAAACAGTATTGGAGACCTTCTCGTATAGCCCTAGCTTCAGCCGCTAGATTTGTTGAATCTTCAATCTGAAAACCGTTAGGTCCCACAAGAATTCCTTCATGGTTCCTCAAACAAAAGGCAACAGAATTGGGACCTGGGTTTTCTCTTGATGCACCATCTGTATTACATTTTAACCAACCAATAGGACGAGAAATCCAACTAACTACTCTGTTATGAAGAACAAGTCTAATATTTTCCAGTACAAATACCATCAATGGCCAAGTATTAGGAAAGTTTAAATAATTGAATTTTAACTTAATAAAATTGTGAATGGTAGCATTGATATCCCATATGACCTTATTTCTAGAATATGAACCACCATAAAGCACATTATTTCTCCTCTTGTAAATAAACCAAACAACAATATTAGGAATAGCTTGATAAACCATTCTCAATCCGACATTGCCTTCAACATCCCACCATTTTTTCATAGTTTGCTTGACTTTTACCCAAGGACCAAGTATACCAGCAGCCCTAGCATAGTGACTCCAAATAAAGGATGCCACTTCACCAGTTAAAAATAAATGCTCAATTGTCTCCCTCATAGGGATTGTACAACACTAACATAAATGCGAAATATTAGAGTTCCATGAGTACATGATAGCAGCCACATGAACTCTATGTGTCCACACCCTCCAACAAAAAAATGATATTTTAAAAGGAAGTTCCTTCACCCACAACTTCAGAAAATCATCATTAGGGAGAGACGTATTTTTGATAGCTTCCCATTTAACTGTGAACTTTCCAGTACTTGATTTTGGTCACCAAGGTTTATCTACTGCTTCAGAAATCTTGATGTTTCTCATATTCAATCTAATGTGCTCAACAATATTACTAGGCAAAAAAATCTACATAAGTTTATAATCCCATCCATTTTCTTTAATAAATATATCAATATCAGCCAATGAATGACACCCTTATAATTCAGTAGGTTGGAGATATAAAGGACCTTTGTCCAATTATCTAACAAAACACTAGAAGATCCTCCTTTAGGTTCCCACCACAAGTTCTATTCAATAGTGTGTCTGTTCTACAACATATGCTTCAACACTTGTGAACTACCTTTCCATTTCACAATTGTAGGTATTTGCTTCTTGCAATACTTATTCCACATGAAATCTGCCCACAGTGACTTTTGAGTTCTAAATTTTCACCAAAGTTTAGCAGACAGCTTGAGAAACATCAGTCATTGATCTAAAATCTAAACCCCCTTCAATTTTTGGTAAACATACCTTATCCCAAGCAGCCCAGTGCTTGCTCCTACCAGTATTGTTGTTACTCCAAAAGAATTTTGAAAAAAATCTATGAAGCTCTTCCAAAACGCACTTGGGAGTGGCTATGGCAGATAATACATGAATAGGAATACTCTGCAATACACTAGTAATTAAAACTTTCTTAGCCCCAAAGGATAACATATTACCTTTCCAAGCTTGAAGTTTATCCTTCACCCTCTCAACGAGATCTGCATAATGCTCCTTCCTTTACCTAGCATGTGTGATGGGACAACCGAGATATCTGAATAGAAATTGACCTCTAGACATTCATGTGCAATCTTCTACCACTTTTCTCAAATATACAGCAACACTTTGATGAATAAAGAATGAGCTTTTTTCTTTATTAACTTTTTGACCTGATTGAGCTTCATAATCCTGCAAAACTGATACAATCTTCTTCAACGAAGATTTGTCAGTAGAAGCAAAGATAATAGTGTCATCTGCATAAGTAAGATGATTGATTTGTGCACTCCACTTTGGTAGACCAAAACAAACAAACTGCACGTCATCAAACAAGGCATTCCAAGCCCAAGATAAAGCCTCTGCCGAGAGAATAAATAGAGTAGGAGACACGGGGTCTCCTTGTTTTACCCCTCTAGTAGAATGAAAGAAGCCATGTGATTGACCCTTAACCAGTACTGAATACCAATTATTAGATATTAACCTCCAAATCAAATCAACAAATATATCAGAGAACTCCATTTTTCTTAAAACTTTCATTAGAATAAAACAAGAGACCTTATCATAAGCTTTAGTCATATCCAGTTTAATGATAACATTATCAGGCTTGCCCCTCTTCCTAATATCTGTAACAATCTCCTAAGTCAATAGAATATTTTTAATGATGCTTCTATCTTTAACAAAACCAGATTAGTTGTTTGAAATCAACTTAGGCAGCAAGGTCTACAGTCTGTCATGAGCTATTCTGGACAAGATCTTATTCATGACTGTCAATCCTCGAGCCTACAACCTGAACGCGGCCAGCACTCGAGAACCATTGTTGGCCCCAAGCGAACCCTTGACCTGGCTTAACTCTTAGCGGAAGTCTTACTCATAATAAAAGCACTTTAAAAAGTAACTATAACTCAAATGAAAACTTTAACTCAAATAACTATTAAGAATATTTAAGGAAAACATTCACTAGCCAAAGTGGCAACTCAAGTTTCAGACATCAATAACTAAAATGAACAAGACTAATGAACTATAACTATCTATCTATGAAGCCTCTAATACTATGAGGGATGTCGGGACAAGACCCCCGATCACCCTAACAAACTTAAATGACAAAGCACAATAAAATGGATCCTCTAGAACGCAAGGAGGCTCACCAAATGACTATGAAGCTCAATTGGATCAATGAAGCGCTGAATGTTGATCCTGGTTACCTATATATGCATCATAAAAGATGCAGGCCAAATGGCGTCAGTATATGGAATGTACGAGCATGTGAGGGCAAATCTAAAACAAGACATAAGCTTGAACTGGAACTGAAAGAAACACTTACCTCATCTCAACTCTACTTAACTAATTCAATACAAAGCAGTAAATATAGATGCAATATAAAGAAAAGTTTTAAACATGTAGATAACAACTCAGTGTATTGAAAGACACAATAATAACTTAGTTTTGTATATGAAAACACAAGTAACTCTATGGGAGATTCTCTAACCAACAACCATCACTATGAGCTACGTGATGATACAACGTCTCACCCACGCTGCCAGAACTGTCATATACTTTGTCGGGGTATAGAACTCCTCAACTAAGTGGATCCACTAAGATATGCTTAATAACATTAAGGAATCATCTAGAAAGTATGACCCTTTATACCCACTTTGGCTACATGGTTTATGGAGACTTTGAGTTATCTGAACTCGTCCCCATATCGGTGCTCAATACTACTCCCAAAATGTAACTAGCTCATATGTTTAAAAACATAACTCTTTCTCTGTGGTTTGAGATTATTACTCAAAAATCTATCTCTTAAAAGAGATGGTACTCAGAACTGCTCATGAAAACTCTTTTAGAAATCGGTGTTTCCTCTTATCTTAAATGTGAAAACATTTACTCTTTGGGAATACTTAGTCCCCATATATCATTTTAAATAAATGAAGTCGGCTCTACTCTTTCTCAAACTCGATGCTTAAGTCTAAAAAAATGTTTAAAATAATTTTAAAAGACTTTTGAAAAGACTCTAAGAACTCTCTCTAGACTTGACTCTTAGCTCTACCTTGAATTTGAATTATGGATTTAAGGGTTATGATCTCATGTTATGGATGATCTCTTGATGTTTAGACGTATCTTAGAGTGTAGAAATCAACTAGAAAATATAGGTATGATTCGGGGGAACTCAAACGGAAAGAAGGGGGAAAGGGTAGAGGACCTGGCGACCCCTGGCGTACTGAGTGGCGCAGGGCGCCAGACCCTTAATTACAAAACCTGGGTTGGGGCGCATTGAGTGGCGCAGCGCCCCAAGGGTCAAACTATAGAACCTGATGTAGGGCGCACTGAGTGGCACGGCGCCCCACCCCTTTTCCCAGAAAATTTGATGAATTTCCTTACTCATTTTTTACCCTAATTCATCTAGAATCGAATGGATTCTTCCCCAATCACTTAGATTCGAATACCCAACCATAGTGTACATGAATCTACTAAAAAAAACCTTAAAACTCATACGATTAACTCAAGAACACATCAAAACCTCAACAATTTAGATTATGAAAGAAACTTCAACAAAACTCATCAAGAACTCAAATCCTTTACTTTCAAGAACGTAATTACGCTGAATTTATCATGATTGGCGCGTGGGTGAACGAACCCAACGCTATGTGAACTCAAATACCTCTTAGGGATCAAACCCTTGGTGAAATCCGCAACGAAATCCTCAAGAAGATGACGAACACTTGACTTTTCTCCTTTTTCTCCTCTTCTTGAACTTCTCTCAAAGCCCTAGCGTATTTTAGGATTTGTAAAACTGAACCAAATCAGTTTAGAACCCTAAATATTATCAATTTTTGAATTAAGCTAATTGGGTAAGGAAAAGACCAAAATACCCTTCTTAAATCCAGGTGACTTTCCTTAACTGGACAGCCTGACTTCAAATGGACATATCTCCCTCATACGAGCTCGAAAATTAGCAAACTCAGTGGCGTTGGAAAGAAGATTCCAAGGCCTTTCATTTGATATCTTATGGGCCACCTAACTCATTATGTACTCAAAGTTATGGTCGTTTGAAGTTGACCCAAAACTCATACTTAGCATAACATGCCAAAATTTCAGATTTTTACTCTTTCCAAAATAGTTCTTTCTAATTCTAGTTCTTTAAAAAATCGAGGTGTTACAATATCTCTCCCTTGGGAACATTCATCCTCGAATGAGATTACTCTAAGTAGACTAAGGGTGTAACATCTAATATTCAGCTCAACACCCAATCATGCAATATATATAACAAAACAAGTCAACATAAATAAATTCCAATAAAAGGATTAGTACCTTAATTTGGAATTTCTCCGGACTCAAAGAGATGTGGGTATCTCTTCTTCATGTCCTCCTCAGCTTCCCAAGTAGCTTCCTCAACAAACTGATTCCTCCATGAGACCTTGCCTGATGCTACCTCCTTGTATCTTTACTTGCGAACCTGACGATCTACAATCTGAACGGAAATCTCCTCATAAGATAAGCTGTCCTTAATACCAATATCTTCAGTAGGTATGATAAGTGAAGATCTCCCATCCACTTCTTCAACATGGAAATGTTAAATACCGGATGATCCGCTGCTAACTCTTGCGGTAGCTCTAACTCATAAGCTACATTGCCAATCCTCTTAGATATATAGTTAGGTCCAGTATATCGGGGACTAAGTTTCCCCTTCTTACCAAATCTCATAACACCCTTCATGGGTTAAACCTTCAAATAAACCCAATCACTTTTTTCAATCTCTGACGACTCTGCGCTGTTTTCAATCTCTGACGACTCTGCGATGTTTTCAATCTCTCTTGAATAACCTTCACTTTATCCATAGCTTGATGAACTAAGTCTGGTCTTATCAACCCAGCTTCACCAACCTCAAACCATCCAATAGGAGATCTGCATCTTCTCCCATAAAGAGCCTCATACAGAGCCATTTGGATGCTAGAGTGGTAACTATTGTTATATGCAAACTCAATGAGAGGTAAGTGATCATCCCAATTACCCTTAAATTCGATCACACAAGCCCTCAACATATCTTCTTAAGTCTGAATGGTGCACTCTGCTTGACCATCAGTCTAAGGATGAAAAGCAGTACTCAAATTAACTTTCGAACCCAAACCTTTCTGGAAAGACTTCCAGAATTGTGCACCTCTATCTGAAATAATCGACACTGGAACTCCATGAAGTCTAACTACCTCTTGAAGATATAACTTGGCTTAATCCTCTGCTGAATGGGTAGTCTTTACAGGTAAAAAGGGGGCTGATTTAGTCATTCGATCTACAATAACCCAAATGGAATCATGCTGCATGCGAGACCGCAAAAAACTAGTAATAAAGTCCATATTGATCATCTCCCACTTCCATTCTAGAATCTCTATATTCTGAGCCATACCACCGGGCCTCTGGTACTCTAACTTAACTTTTTGGCAATTCGGGCACTTAGCAACGAACTTTGCAATACACTTCTTCATACTGCTCCACCAATAGACTTCAGTCAAGTCACGATACATCTTTGTGGAACCCGGATGGATAGAATATCTGGAGCTATGAGCTTCCTCCATGATCCTCGTTTGAAGTTCGTTCACCCTTAGCACACACAATCTACCTTAATACCTCAATACACAATTTCCCCCTTGTTCAAAAGCCATCACTTTTTGCTTATAAACATTTGCCTTCAACTCAAGCAAAATAGGATCTTGGTTCAGTTTGTCTTTCACTTCAGACACTAGGGACGATTCAGCCCCATTCATCACCACCACTCCTTATTGGAATCCATTAGTCAAACTCCTAATCGTGAAAGTCTATGCACATCCTTTGCTAACTCTTTCTTTTCCTCCTTAACATGGGAAGTACTACCCATAGATAATCTGCTCAAGGAATCAACAACAACATTAGCCTTACCTGGGTAAAGAGAATACTCATATCATAATCCTTGAGTAACTCCAACCACCCTCTCTGTCTGAGATTAAGCTCTTTCTGACTAAACACATACTGAAGACTCTTGTGATCGGTGAACACATCTACATGAACAGCATAAAGATAGTGACGCCATATTTTCAAAGAGAATACTACAACAACCCTCTAGATCATGGGTTGGGTAATTCTTCTCGTGAATTTTAAGCTGTCTGGAGGCATAAGCTATAACTTTGCCATTATGCATTAACACACAACCCAGTCTAACTCTGGACGCATCACAATATACCACAAAACCTTGTGTAACTTCTGGTAAGGTCAAAACTGGGTAGTAGTCAATCGCTTTTTCAATTCCAGAAAGCTTTTCTCACAAGCTTCAGACCATTGAAACTTAACTGTTTTCTGAGTTAACTTAGTCAATGGGGATGAAATAGATGAAAACGCCTCGACGAACCTTTTATAATAACCATCCAATCCCAAGAAACTCCTAATATCAGTTGGAGACTTGGGTCTAGGCCAGTTTTGCACTGCCTCTATCTTTTGAGTGTCAACTCAAATTCAATCACCGGAAACAATATGGCCTCAGAATGCCACAGAATCAAGCCAAAATTCACAATTATAAAATTTAGCATACAACTCTCTATCCTTGAGGGTTTGGAGAACTATTCTGAGATGACTAGCATGATCTTCCTCATTCCTCGAATAGATTAGAATGTCCTCAATGAATACGATAACAAACATATCTAAATAAGGCTTGAATACTCTGTTCATAAGCTACATGAATGTTGCAGGAGCATTAGTCAAACCAAAGGACATAACTAGGAACTCATAATGACCATAGCGGGTCCTAAAAGTTGTCTTAGGGATATCACTTTCTCTTACTCTTAACTGATGATAGCCAGATCTGAGGTCTATCTTAGAAAAACAAGTGGCACCCTGAAGTTGATCGAAAAGATCATCGATTCTCAGAAGAGGATATTTATTCTTAATAGTAACCTTGTTCAACTAACGGTAATCTATGCACATTCTAAGAGAACCATCTTTCTTCCTCACAAATAAGACCGGAGCGCCCTAAGGTAAGACACTTGGTCGAATAAAACCTTTCTCAAGAAGATCTTTCAACTGCTCTTTTAAATCTTTCAACTCTGTTGGAGCCATTCTATATGGCTGAATAGAGATAGGACGAGTATCGAAAAGAATATCTATACCGAAGTCTATTTCTCTCTCAGGAGGGACTCCGGGAAGATCATCAGGAAAGACTTCTAGAAACTCACTAACAACTAAAACTGACTGAATAGGTGGTGTCGCAACACTAGAGTCATTAACTTGGACTAAGTGATAGATGCACCTCTTAGAAACTAACTTTCTCGCCTTAAGGTACGAAATAAAACGACCCTTAGGAACTGCTGAACTACTCCTCCACTCTATAATTGGCTCATTAGGAAACTGGAACTTAACTACTCGAGTTCTACAATCAACTGAGGCATAACATGCATGAAACCAGTCCATACCTAGAATAACATCGAAATCTACCATGTCTAATTCAACTCAGTCAGCCATGGTGTCCTTGTGATTGACGGAAAATGGTACAATCACGATAAACTCTCTCAGCTAGAATAGACTCACCAACATGTGTAGAAACACTAAAGGACTCAAGAATTTGCTTAGGAAGGATATTAAAATTCATAGCAACATAAGCAGTCACAAAAGATAGACTCGCTCCTGGATCTAGAAAAGCATAAACATCAAAAGTAAAGACTTTGATCATACTAGTGACAACATCTGGAGAATTCTCTTGCTCTTGGGGACTAGTGATAGCATATAGGTGGTTTGCCCCTCCGCCTGTCCCTGAAGTAGCTCTTCTAGGTGCAGCTCTGTCTGGTGGAGCCATTGAAGAAGACTGGGCTCTATTGCCCCCATTCTCATTACCTTGCCTGTTCTTAGGGCATTCTTTCATAAAGTGCCCATTCTTACCACACTTGAAGCAACCGGTGGAGCCATCACGACATGCTCCGGGGTGGTTTCTACCACACTTAGCACATGTAGGAGTCCAATTAACTCCTTGTGCCACACTACCTTGAGACTGTGCAGGTCTAGCTCTGAAATTCTATGAATTCTTGTTATTGAACTCACCTCTATTCCTTGGTGCAGGTTCACTAGCAGATGATGGAGCAGGTCGCCTTTGCTTATGTTGGAAAGATGACCGGTTTGCATTACTCTTCTGCTTTCCGGACTCATTCCCTGATGTCTTAGCCTTCTTGTTTCTAAACTCTTCTCTATCCATCAGCTTATCCTCCTCAACCTGTTGCACATGGATCATTAGCCTTGCTATGTCCATATCCCCTATTTGCATAGCTGCCTTGCCCTCCTTACTTGACAGACGAGACAACCCAGATACAAACAAACTCATCTTGCTCCTCATATCAGCAACCATCTCTGGAGAATAATAGGAAGTTGGGTGAACTTAAGGCTATACTCATACACACTCATATATTCCTTCTTAAGAGTGAGGAACTCTCTTACCTTTGCCTCTCTTAGCTCACGGGGAAAGAAAGGCCCCATAAAGGAACTCTCGAACACGTCCTAGCTCACAATCGGTGCATCCTCAACTCTACCCTTCTTCCATTGGTCAAACCAGATTTTAGCAACACCCTTCAATTGGTATGCAACTAGTTCCACTCGCTTAGCATCAGCCACATGCATAACCTTAAACACATTCTACAACTCTTCCACAAAGTTTTCCAGATGCTCAGTGACACTTGAACCGGTGAACTCTGGAGGATTCATCCTTAAGAACTCACGGATACTTGATGTATCAGCCACATCTTCTCGATTCCCTCGGTTTTTCCCATCTTGGTTGGTCACAACTTGGCTCAATATCTGGATAGCTTCACGAAACTCAGCATTAGTGACCTCTCCTTGGGGTTGCATTTTGGTGCATTAGGTACCCCTTGTTCCTCGACATTCCTCCTAGCAGGACGACCTCGGACAGCTCTTCGTGGAGGCATGATCCGAAAGATACGCGCAAGCACGAGTTAGAAAGAAACTTTATAGAGATGAACTCTATCGCACAGAATGAGTATGCCAGAAGTGAGATAGTTCCTAAATGTTGTAGCCTCCTAATTATAGATGTGGCGTGCTTCACACCGATAACTAGGAATCTACAGACACGGCTTCATAGACACCCTAGGACTCTTGAACTCTATGCTTTGATACCAAGTTTGTCACCCCCTGAGCCTACACCCTGGACGTGGCCGGCACTCGAGAACCATTGATGGCCCCAAGCGAACCCTTGGCCTGTCTTAACTCTTAGCAGAAGACTTGCTCATAATAAAAGCACTTTAAAAAGTAACTATACCTCAAATGAAAACTTTAACTCAAATAACTACTCAGAATATTTAAGGAAAACATTCACTAGCCAAAGTGGCAACTCAAGTCTCAGACATCAATAACTGAAATGAACAAGACTAACGAACTATAACTATCTATCTATGAAGCCTCTAATACTATGAGGGATGTCGGGACAAGACCTCCAATCAACCCAAAAAATTTAAATGACAAAGCACAATAAAAGGGATCCTCCGAAAAGCAAGGAGGCTCACCAAATGACTCTGAAGCACAACTGGATCAACGAAGGGCTGGATGCTGATCCTGGTTACCTATATCTGCATCATAAAATATGCAGGCCAAATGGTGTTAGTACATGGAATGTACGAATATGTGAGGGGAAATCTAAAACAAGACATAAGCTTGAACTGGAACTGAAAGAAACACTTACCTCGTCTCAACTCTACTCAACTCATTCAATATAAAGTAGTAAATATAGATGCAATATCAATAAAATCTTTAAACATGTAGATAACAACTTAGTGTATTGAAATACACCATAATAACTTAGTTTTGTACATGAAAATACAAGTAACTCTGTGGGATATTCTCTAACCGACAACCATCACTATGAGCTATGTGATGATACAGTCTCGCCCACGCTACCAGAACTGTCCTATACTTTGTCGGGATAAAGAACTCCTCAACTAAGTGGATCCACTAAGCTATGCTTAAAAGCATTAATGAATAATCTAAAAATAATGACCCTTTCTACCCACGTTGGCTACATGGTTTATGGAGACTTTGATTTATCTGAACTCGTCCCCATATCGGTGCTCAATACTACTCCCAAAATGTAACTAGTTCATATGTTTAAAAACATAACTCTTTCTCTATGGTTTGAGATTATTACTCAAAAATCTATCTTTTAAAAGAGATGGTACTCAGAACTGCTCATGAAAACTCTTTTGGAAATCGGTGTTTCCTTTCATCTTAAATGTGAAAACATTTACTCTATGGGAATACTTAGTCCCCATATAGGATTTTAAAGAAATGAACTTGGCTATACTCTTTCTCAAACTCGATGCTCAAGTCTTAAAAGAAGTTTAAAACAATTGTAAAAGACTTTTGAAAAGACTCTAAGAACTCTCTCTAGACTTGACTCTTAGCTCTACCTTAAATTTGAATTATGGATTCAAGGGTTATGATCTCATTTTATGTATTATCTCTCGATGTTTAGACATACCTAAGTGTGTAGAAATCAACTAGAAAACATAGGTACGATTCAGGGGAACTCAAACGAAAAGAAGTGGAAAAGGGTAGAGGACCTAGCGACCTTGGCGTACTGAGTGGCGCAGGGCGCCAGACCCTTAACTACAGAACCTAAGTTGGGGCACACTGAGTGGCGCGGTGCGTCAGGGGTCAAACTACAGAACCTGATGTGGGGCGCACTGAGTGGCGCGACGCCCCACCCCTTTTCCCAGAAAATTTAAAGAATATCCTTACTCGTTTTTCGACCCTAATTCGTCTAGAATCGAATGGATTCTTCCCCAATCACTTAAATTCGAATACTCAACCATAGTGTACAATAATCTACTCAATAACAACCTTAAAACTCATACGATTATCTCAAGAACACATCAAAACCTCAACAATCAAGATTATGAAAGAAGCTTCACAAAACTCATCAAGAACTCAAATCCTTTACTTTCAAGAATAAAATTATGCTGAATTAATCATGATTGGTGCGTGGGTGAACGAACCCAATGCTATGTGAACTCACATACCTCTTAGGAATCAAAATCTTGGGGAAATCCGCAACGAAATCCTCAAGAACTTGACGAACGCTTGACTTTTCTCCTTTTTCTCCTCTTCTTGAACTTCTCTCAAAGCCCTAGAATATTTTAGGATTTGTAAAACTGAACCAAATCAGTTTAGACCCCTAAATATTACCTATTTTTGATTTAAGCTAATTAGGTAGGGAAAAGACCAAAATACCCCTCTTAAATCTGGGTGACTTTCCTTAATTGGACAGCGCAAATTTAAATGGGATTATCTCCCTCATACAAGCTCAAAAATTAGCAAACTGGGTGGCGTTGAGAAGAGGATTTAAGACCTTTCATTTGATGTCTTATGGGCGACCTAACTCATCCTGTACTGAAAGTTATGGTCGTTTGAATTTGACCCAAAACTCATACGTAGCATAACTTGCCAAATTTCAGATTTTTACTCTTTCCAAAATAGTTCTTTCTAATTCTAGTTCTTTCAAAAACCGAGGTGTTACAATGATGTTACTCAAACTAACAGGTCTCAAATTTGAGAAAGATTGAACATTTCCTTTCTTAGGTAAGAGCACTATATTAGTGTGAGTAATGGACTTTGGTAAAGAGTTACCTTGAAAATAAATTTGTACCATTGTTAATACATCATTCCCAACAATATCCCAATAAGATTGGTAGAATCTCCCTGTCAAACCATCAGGACCTGGCACTATCACCATTCAAGCTAAAAATAGCCCTCTTTGCTTCCTCTAACCCTGGTACTTTACATAATAATGCATTCTCATCAGCAGTAACAGAATTAGGAATATGTCTAAGTAAAGAGAAATTAGTCGCATCCCTTTCTTGGGTAAATTGTTTATTATAGTAATCAATGGCTTCAATAGCTATATCCCTTTCTTCTTCTATTCAGATCCCGTGGGAATTTTGGATTCTATTCAGATGAAGTCTCTTCCTTCTGCCCTTACAAGACTGTGAAAGAATCTTGTATTTCTATCCCCATTTTCGAACCAATCATAACTGGTCTTTTGTTGCCAAAAGATTTCCTCATATTGAAGATACATTTTAAGTTCAGCTTGGGCCCTTTGTAACACTGATCTATTTAAGACATTTGGGACTTCTTCAAATAACTTCTCTTTGATTCTTACTATATCCTCCCTGATAATAAGTTGCTTGAAAATATCCCCAAAAGTAACTTCGCTCCCTTTCGTCATAGCAGTCTTGACCCTCTTGATATTCTTCTTAAACGAAATAAGCGAATTCTCAAAATTATTGGAAACCCAATTCTGTCTAACAATCTCTTGAAAATTTTCATGCTCTGTCCATAAGTTTAGGAACCTGAATGGTTTGTTATATCTTGTATGATTTTATTCACAACACAGTAACAATGGAGCGTGATCAGATCCAGTTCTTGGTAAGTGTACCACTTCTGTACGATTAAACCAATTTTGCATCTCCTGATTAATGAGAAGTCTACCTAACCTCTCAAAAATACAATCATTACCAACTCTGTCATTCCACCATGTGAATGGGCTACCTTTGAAGGGAACTTCTGTCAACTCACAATTATCAAAATCTTTATGATCAACATCTAACACAGGACGACCCCCTATTTTCTCTTCTGCATTCATTACCACATTAAAATCCCCCGCCAACTAACCAAGGCCCACTGATAACAGCTGCCACATGATTAATATCATTCCATAACTCGAACCTTTGATCTGCACTACACTTCATATACGATAGTGATATGAAAATTGTAAAGCAAGGTTTTATGCTTCATGTAAAGAGTTAATTGTTGCTCACTATTACTAATAATCTTACTATCAAAATCATGATTTGTGAATATCCATATTTTTCCATTACAATTAGAAGTACCTACTGGCATTCTCAACCTTCTTCTATACTTGTTGATGTATTTGCTATCTTGAAAAGGTTCCAAAAGAGTAATAAAAGTGAATTTATGGCACTTGTGTAGCATCTGAACTCTTTGGAAAGCTTGTTGTGACTTCACCGAACTTATATTCCAAATAAAGGACTTCATCATCTATAAGTAACTGATTTATTTCTCTTCGGTTGAGTTCTTATGGGTTGAATATTTTCACCATCTCCCTGTTTTTTACATCTTCTTGCATCTTTCAACATTCTTGGAGACAAGTCAGCATCTTTGGCTATGAAATCCAAAGTATCATCAGTGACTTCAGTTTCCTCTTCTTTAACCATTATTATTTTTTTCGTGATGATCAGATGCTTCAATGTGTTACAGAACCTTCTCCTCCACATTATGTGATATGATATCATGTAAAATTTTATTAGGATATTCTCTTTGCACAATCATCCTTTGGGAATCATCCTTTTGTACTACTATAGGTACCACTACTATTGTCGTACTCCCTCTAATATTAATGTCCACCACTTTGTCATCATGATTATCACAATCAGCACACTAAGGAATTATATCCTCACCTGTATATATTTGAATGGCCATTTTGCTAGCATCAGTATCTCCTTCATGTTTACTTTGTTGAATATATTGACTACTGGCTGCTAAAGAGATTACAGTAATAGTAGTCATTGATTTATTGCTTCCCTCTTTTTTATCCACCAACTGCTGACTCTTCTTACCTATGACTTGTTTAATAGGTACTACTGGGGCTATTGGAATTGTTGCTGATGAAGTTCCATTTGATAGCCCAAAAGAATTAGAGATCCATTCCTTTGTCGAAGTGGGCCTCTCCATTACCTTCTCTTTATTTTGAACTGTAATATTATCATTTGCTGGATTTTCTACTTGTAAAGTCTCTTCAGAAATCCTTTCCTCCTCATTATGTATAAGAGCGTCAAACTTATTCTTGATCACTAGCGGAACATGAACTGTTACTGGTCTTGAATCTTTAACTACATTCCACTGACCCGGGTCCGCAACCACCCGATCACTTGAGAGAACTCTAGCTTTACCTTTTTGGAATCTATGCACGTTATGGAATTTAGAAGGAATAGGTTCAGGTACCTTGTTCCTTATCTCTCCACCATTTTCATGAAGTATCTTTTCCTCCTCTTTATGATTTGGTGAATTACTCATTCTGCATTCCTCTTTATTATGACCTTTCATTTTACAGTCGATACAATAATTGGGAACATAATCATAATTGATAACAATCATATTAGACCTTACTTCCCCAGTAGATTCATTCACTATGTTCATTCGAACAACCTTCGGGAATTCCTTTTTTAGATCAACCATCACCTTAACATGAGCACAACTAGGTCTAGACTTATTGATTTTGGCTTGATCTTGTTGTATAGGTTTGCCCACAGCAACAACTAGAGAAAATAGACATTCTTTAACAAAAAAAGTGGGCAAAAAGTTAGGAAAAGAAATCCACGCCATGATCATCGAGGTTTCTTCACTAACCTTAAACCTAGAATCATATATCAAAAATGTGAGCATCAGGTACGAATACCAATATTTACACTTGATATAGAAAGCTCCCTTATAAACTAGGTTAACAAAATCTTCTTGCATTGCCAACCTTATAAGAATATGTTTGCTACGAAGGAGACCAATATGACAACTGCCCTTAAATTCACATTGTTGAGGTATAATCCTCCTTAGCTCTTCTAAATCATTCCATTCATATGTTAACTTGCCAATCACCGCTAATTGTAGATCTTCAATTTGATTCATCCTATCAACTTCTTCCTCTGTCCAATTGATCTGTGGGATACCCCCAATCAATAAAAATTTCTTTCTAAGACTTTCATGACTTTGTAGACCTGATTGATTAAGAGAGTCTGCAAATGAGACCTTTTTAGGCAACGAGATAGTAGGATTATTAGTAATAGTGGTATTGTTCAAAGGTAAAGGTGGAAATTCAGATATGGATGTTAAAAGACCAGCCACCGGAGATGGCCGGCCACCGGAGATGGCCGGCCACCGGTGGATAGAAGCCTCTATGTGTTTAAATAATTTGAGATTTTAGTATATTTTTGCACAATTGGATGGATTTGGAGAAATTAGGGTTTATTCATTTATTTCTTCAGTTAAAAACTTATTTTTTATGACTTGTAGAAATTAGGGTTTATTCATATACTTTTTCAGCTGTTCTTATTTTAGATGTATGAAATGGAATTATTTTTCAATTGTTCTTATTTTATAATATAAAATTTGGATTTCGAGTTTAGAGAAGCTCATCTTTACTTTTGTTGGGAGACATTATCAGGCATTTTAATATTTGCATTTGTTGGATATTTTCAGCTATTATGATAATGGAGCTTGCCTCTTCAAGAGTAAACAAATCATCCACAGGTTTATGAGCTATGGCTCAGATGTTAGTTACATGTTTCCTTAGATAGGTGTGTTTCTTCATAAGAAGAAATAAGCTAAAATAAATAAATCTGAGCTAAGAATTGATAGTTATGTAAATATTTTATTGAGCTTGACTGGAAACATGAGATAGATACAAGAAGAGAGTTAAGAATAATGCTTGTTAGGTCCGCTTAACAGGATCAAAATTGGAAACAACCAATCATAGCACCAAGAATTGCAGCAAGCACAACTCCACCTGCAGGAATGCTGAGCAAAAAGTTCTTAAGGGATGCTGATATTTGGTTATCTCAGGTTCATGCTGATATTTGGTGCACGTAAATTAGCTTAATTTTACTATTATTTTTCTTATTTGTTTCTGCTCATTTTCTCATTTTTAGAAGCTCCAAGCGGTCCTGGCTATTATGAAAGGAGAATGATGAAGTCATTGCCGACAAGTGTTATTGATCCCGAGTTCTTAATTAATGAGTGTAATTATGCCGAGGTCTTTGTCGGCAAGTGTGATAATGTTGAGGTCTTTGCCGGCAAGTGTGAATATGCTGAGGTTTTTGTCGGTGGGTGTTGTTGATTATGATGTCTTTGCCGACAAGTGTGATTGAAGTTGAGGTCTTTACTGGTGAGTGTTATTGATATCGAGGTCGTTGCCGGCAAGTATTGTGTTGATGCCGAGGTCGTTGCCGGCGAGTATTGTGTTGATGGAGAGGTCGTTGCCGGAGAGTATTGTGTTGATGTAGAGGTTGTTCCCGGGGAGTGTTGTGTTGATGGAGAGGTCTTTGCCGATGAGTACTTTGACTATGGGTGTTTCCCATGAGTCTCTATTTATATTTGTGCATGATAATCTTGATATTCTTGTTTGGTATACTTGAATGTTGTGCTTGATGATATTGATTTGTGTGATGATGATTTGATACTTGTGATTGATGAACTGTAATTGTTGGACTTTGATTATGGAAACTTGTGAACTGTGTTTATAAATTGTTGGGTTGGGTTGATTTCTATGCAGGTTGTACTTGAGGTGGTTCGGTTAGGATGAAAAGAGTACTCATATACTATCTTAGTTTTAGTTTTTTTAGAAGGTTGCTTTCTGAGCCATGTTGTTTGGTATTCACTACTTGCTTCTACACTTGTCACTACTAAAAACCTGCCGAAAAACGACGGACTGCGTCAGTTTTTATAATTCGATATTTAGAAGTAATTTTGGATTGAGGTTAACACAGCCTCCCATATATAAATAAGTTCTCATTTTTAGTGAATTCTTCATTTAGCTTCACCAATAAGAGAAGACAGAGAGTTTTGTAATCTCTCCTTAAATTCATCAGACTTATAGAAAGTGAAGTAACATGGCGAATGCTTATTAGAGGTATAGCAGTGGTTGGCACTCATATATTTTTCTGTTTGTAAAGTAACATGGAAGATGTTTACATGTTACATAATTAGTATTGTGAAATAATATAATCTATTGAAAGTCGCTATTTAATCAACTATTAACCCATAATTTAAATATTTCAATAGTATATAACAAATGAATAATAAACTTTATCTAATTTTTATATATCTCATTCATAGGTTGTTTATAAGAAAATTATTATCTTCGGAAAATAGAAGAACTACTATAAGACTAGTGTAATAAAAAATATTGTTCTTTTAATAATTGTGGATAGAATCTCTATCGTAGCAGATATAGGAATAACTAGTAAAAGAAGAGTTTTTGCTACGAATATAAATTATTTAAAAATTAGATTTGTTATGTATACAAACTATTTTTTTTACATAAATTTCCTTTACCCATATTCAAATATAATAAAAATAGTTAAACGAAAGTTCAGATATTAGAATGAGTAATGGATGGTTGGTTAACCATTCAGATTTTTTTCTGAAATGATTTAGTGTGAAAAGAAATTCATACATACATTAAAAATAAGTAATGAAGAGTTATTCATTCAAACTCTTTCCTAAAATGATTTTGTGGACAATATTTTCTCTTTAATCTTTGAATATCGTTTTAATAAAATTAATCTAAAAGTAATAATATGAAATAAAAAATAAATTTAAAAAGTAAAAATATAAAGAAAATCATTTTTCTATTTTCAAAGTGTATTTTAATAAGTACAATTAGTTAATAATTTGTTAATCAATCAACTATTGCCAATGTTGTTAATTTTAGGCTGCCACCTGGTAAATTGTGATGCTTCTACCCTTACTTAATAGAGAAGGTATTCATTTTTTGTAAGTTCTTCATTTTGTTTGGGCAGATCTTAAATTCATTGGATTTGTAGAAAGTGGGTACTACTTTTCCTTCTCTTTCAAATTTAACAGAAATTCATTTTCTCTCTCGGTGAAGTAACGTGGCGGATGCTTATTGGAGGTACACTTGCGGTGGATAGCAGGCAGCGGTGCCGTCGGCTCTTACTCCTCTCATCGCGAAACGTCCTAGCAATGAATATGGTATCTAAATCAACTCTTTATGTGTTTAACTAATTTAAGGTTTCACTATATCTTTTGCTCAATTGGATGGATTTGTAGAATTTAGGGTTTATTCATTTATTTTTTAAGTAATAAACTTTATTTTATGACTTGTAGAAACTAGGGTTTATTCATATACTTTTTCGGTCAAAAACGTAATTGTTATGGCTTATAGATACTAGGGTTTATTCATTCAGTCAAAAACATAATTTTATGGCTTGTCGAAACTAGGGTTTATTCATTTACTTTTTCAATCAAAAATTTATTTTTTATGTTTTTTTTT
>JAJONR010004941.1:0-29382 GCA_029582245.1 Solanum etuberosum | reverse complement strand
TAGGCAGTAACATAGTCCTCTTAGACAACATCATAGCCCTCGTAGGAAACAACACATAGCCTTATTAGGCGTCAATATAGCCCTGTAGGCAGAACATAACCCTTCTAGGCATAGGTCACATTTCTGCAACTAACCACAATAGCCCCAAGGGCAACAATAACAATCCAATAGGCTAAAAGCGAGCAATTTAGCTATAAGAAAACCTATACGAATAGCCTCTAAGTCGTGTCCGACATAGGGACGCTACTAACTGAATAAGAATCCCGACAAGGGAGGATTATATCCACTCAGGCAGCCAACAATCAACACTAACGGCTACAAGTATAACAACGATGACAACCCAATTACATTGCTCCTAAGCTTTAAGGAAAACATGCCGTAAGAAGGGAATAGCCTTAACATATCTTTTTCGCTTAATTCACGTGGCCTAACGACTTTTACTCACAGCCCCCCTCGCTACTACAACAAGGCAGGACCATAATCAACCCACAAAAATAGAACATACCATGATAATCCTATAAAAGATATGTATTTCCGTCGCAAATTGCTATTTGTGGCTTATCAAAACTAGAGTTGATAAAAGAAGGGTCTTACCTTGATCTTAAGTTCGTAATACACCTCAAAACCTTAAAGTATGTCCAACCCCTTGCTGTCACAACACCAAAATATGATATGCTACGAAATCGATAAAACAAATTATACCATGATGACGAGCTCAACGCGTAGAACAACTTTTGTCAAGGACTTAAGTTGAGAAAATATATAATTTGTTTGATCCTAGAAGTGGGTTTTCTAAATTTTTTGGTTATTTACTGAAAAAAATGAATAAAAGTCGAAGAAGAAGATATATAAAGAGTTCCACCGACCTAGGAGACCCACCTCACGTGCCTGCTTGCGCAGTCTCACGAAAACGTGAATATCACTCTATTCTGAAGTCGTATGAACAAATGGTTCGATGCGTTGAAAATTAGACTCGTAGACCTTCGATTTTCTGGGTTGTAGGCCCCATAACTCTTTATAGATTGGGAGAAAAGCTCCAAGACATTTGACCTAAATTTCAGAGAAATATTTTAAAAGGAACTTACGATAACTTTCGCCAACTTTTATTTTGCAACTTACCTAACTTAAAAACTTGAGATACAACCCTTGAACAGTTAAAATATGACATACGACATCATTCTTAATTCATTACTCACCCTCTTTGTTTTTTCAAGGAGGTACGAGTTAAATTAGTGTTTCGAAAATTCGGGGTGTTACATAACTATTTTGAAACAAACTTCCTGACAATCTAAATCACATAAGTACCATTGATAAACAAAGTCATTCTTTTATCTTGAGCATCAAAAAAATAAATCGTGACAATTCTCTAACTCTTGAGAAGTTTAATAATTTTTGTAAAAGATATTCAGAAACATATATCTACATCACCAGAGAAATTGTTAACAAAAATAAATGAATTTATACTACAACAAAAATTAAACTTATACAAACTTTAACTGGCGTTATTACAAGTCATATGAACTTTTCTTCGTTGAAAATACTAAAATATTAAGAAATAGTAAATCAGTAAAACAAAAGGGCAATGTAGATATAGTAATAAATATTTTGAAGCAATTCCTGATAATCTAAATCACATAAGTAGCATTGATAAATAAAGTCATTCTTTTGTCTTGGGCATCAAAAAAATAAATTGTGACAATTCTCTAACTCTTGAGAAGTTTAATAATTTTGGAAAAAGATATTCAGAAGCATATATCTTCATCACAAGAGAAATTGTTAACAAAAACTAATGAATTTAGACTACAATAAATTAAACTAATACAAATTTCAACATGCATTATTACAAGTCATATAAACTTTTCTTCGTCAAAAATACTTAAATATTAAGAAATCGTAATTCAATAAAACAAAAGGGCAATGTTTATATAGTAATAACTATTTTGAAGCAAACTTCCTGACAATCTAAATCACATAAGTAGCATTGATAAATAAAGTTATTCTTTTGTATTGAGCATCAGAAAAATAAATCGTGACAATTCTTTAACTCTTGAGAAGTTTAATAATTTTTTAAAAATATATCCAGAAGCATATATCTACATGACAAGAGAAATTGTTAACAAAAACAAATGAATTTAGACTATATCATGTTAACTTCATGTATTGGAACATTACATACTAATGTAAATACTAAGCAAAAAAATAATTATTATATCATCAGAATTATTTTCCTCAACTACTCGAGGTTAAAGAATATACTCTCTTAGGATAGAACAATTTACTTCATCAGAATAGTGGTACCTCATATTCCGCTAAACTTCAAACTCACTCAACGATAATAAATCAGACGAATTTTTTTAAAATGCAAGAAGAAGAAGAGTAGAAGACTAAAAAAAATTGTGGTTAAAAAATGAGAGGAAACCCCTCTATTTATAGTCAACAAAGGGGTAGTATGAACAAGTGTTTTTTGTGTATTATCTGAAAAGTAATGACCTTTCCAAGAAGTCACAACCCTTTGGAAAAGTCACAACTTATTGAAAAAGTCACAACTCTTTGAAAAAGTCACAACTCATCAAAAAATCACAACCCTTTGAAAAAAGTCACAACTTATCAGAAAAGTCACAACTCATCAAAAAAGTCACAACCTAAGTTAGGGATATTATAGTAATTTAACATTCAAGTTAGGAGTTCATGCTTTTAAGGTAAATATAGAAGAAAACTCACAACTCATCGAAAAAATCACAACCTAAGTTAGGGATATTATAATAATTTAACATTCAAGTTAGGAGTTCATGCTTTTATTAAGGTAATATAGATAGATATATATATATATATATATATATATATATATAAGTTAGACTACTATTTGGGTAATAATAAAATAATTAAATTATAACAAGACACCTAATATTATTTAAACTAATCATATATTCTATTATATGAGAGTTTCTTTCTTTTTTATTTGTTGGTAAAAACAAAATATTATATTAATAAGACTTAATATGCATCATAACATGGATTGCGGTGGAACCGTTGTTTAGTATGTGGGTAGATGGGGTAGTACAATACGTATTACATAAGACACAAGTAGTAGATGACTTAGTTAGCCTAAAAAAAGAGTTCCCTCCTTGTCTGCTTCCAATTTCTTGGACACAAACAAAGGTGGAACTACCCAGTGCATAAGAGAAAATGATTTTTGATAGATTAGACCGCCTCCTTAGCTAGAGTGTATGCCACTTGGTTCTCTTCTTGATATTTACGCTGGCTAGGGGGTTCCCTGACTGGATAAGTAGTGCCCTGCTGTAACACCCCACTATTTGAAAGAGCTAAAAATTAGAAAGAACCATTTTTAAAAAGAATAAAAATCTGAAATTTGGCAAGTTATATTAAGTATAAGTTTTGGGTGAACTTCAAATGACCATAACTCCTAGTACAAGATGAATTAGTGGGCTACAAGATATCAAATGAAAGGTCTTTGAATTATATTTCCAACGCCACCGATTTTGCTAGTTTTTGAGTTCGTATGAGGGAGATATGCCCTTTTAAAGTCGGGATGTCTGAATAAGGAAAGTCACCCAGATTTTAGAAGGATATTTTGGTCTTTTCATTACCCAATTAAATAAATCCGTTTTTAGTAAATTATTTGGGGTCTAAACTGAGTTAGTTCAGCTTACGTAATTAAGAATTACGTTACGGCTTTGAGAGAAGAGAAAAGATGAGAAAAGAGGAGAAAAGTCAAGGCGTTCTTGGAGATCTCTTGTGAAATCGAAGTCGTTTCGCCAAGGGTTGATCCCTAAAGAGGTATGTGAGACTTTCATAGCGTTGGGTTCGTTCACCCACGCTCCAATCATGCTTGGTTCAGCAAAATTCATTCTAGAAAGTTGAAAGTTGATGATTTTGAATTATGTTCTTGAATATTGGTTTTTCGTTCTTGAATTAAGTGGGATTGTTGAGTTGTTGAGGAAATCGTGTCGATTTTACAGTCGTTTATGAATACAATCTTGTTTACATGTACTGGAAATCTGAATTTAAAGAGGAATCGAGAAAAAGAATAGAACTTAGGCGAATTGGGGTTAGAAAATGAAGAAGGAAAAAGTTGGGCAAATCAGGGTACTAGGTCCGCGACGCGGACCTGTTTCTCAGGATTGGAACTTTTTTGTCCGCGTCGCAGAGAGGTCGCGGACCCTTCTGCCTCAAAATTTATTTCGCGACCAAATAGTTAAATGCATCTTCGCATCACGGACTTGCTTCCAGACAGTGATTTCTTGATCGTTTCTCATGTTTAACTATCTAAAAACACTCCTAAACATCACGAGATCTTTCCTATCAAAAATCACAACCTTGAATCCATAAATTTCAAATTCAAGAAAGTTAAGAGCCAAGTCTAGAGAGTTCTTAGAGTCCTTTCAAAAGTCTTTTGCAAATGCTTTAAACTTGTTTTAAGACTTGAGATTTGAGTTGAGTAAAGACTAAAGAGTGAAGTTCATTTCTTCAAAAGAGTATATGGAGACTATGTATTCCAAAGAGTAAATGTTTTCACATTTAATCAGGAAAGGAAACACCGATTTCCAAAAGAGCCTTTGTGCTAGTTTTCAGTAAAGAGTAAATGTTTTCATATTTAATCAAGAGAGGAAACACTGATTTCCAAGAGAGCCTTTGGGCTAGTTTTGAGCAATTATCTCAAATCACAGAAAGAGTTATATTTTTAAACATATGAGCTAGTTCTATTTTGGGAGTAGTATTAGCACCGATATGGGGGAGAGTTCAGACAACTCACAGTCCCCATAAACCATGTAGCCATCATGTGTAGAAAAGGGTCATACTTTTTAGATGATTCCTTAGTGCTTTTTAGCATAGACTAGTGGATCCACTTAGTAGTTAGGTTCTATACCCACGACAAGGTATAGGACGGCCCTGGCAGCGTGAGGAAAAATGTTGTATCATCACATAGCTCTTAAGTGATGGTTGTCGGTTAGAGAAACTCCCACAGTTATATTTTGTATTCTTATATACACAGAGATTACTTGTATTTTCACATACAAACAGAGTTTAAATAGTATCCTTGCATACAAACTGAGTTACCATTGTATTTCTAAATACACAGAGTTGTTATCCATGATTTAAAAGCTTTTCCTTATATTGCATTTATATTATTGCTTAATATTGAAATGAGTTGAGTTGAGTTGAGTTGAGACCAGGTATGTTCCTTCAGTTGCTTTCAAGCTTATGTCTTGTTTTAGTATTCCCCTCGCATGCTCGTACATTCAATGTACTGAAGCCAGTTGACCTGCATCTTTTTATGATGCAGATTCAGGTAACCAGGATCAGCATCCAGTGCATCGTTGATCCAGTTGAGCTTCAGAGTTGTTAGTGAGCCTCCTTGCTTTCGGAGGATCCCTTTTTATTGTTTTATCAGTTTAGTTCATTAGGATGTCGTGGGTCTTGTCCCGACGTCCATCTTAGTTGTTAGAGGCTTTATAGACAGTTAGTTATTGTTAGTTCTTGAGTCTTTTCCATTTTTCAGTATTGATGTTGAGACTTGAATTTCCATTTTGGCTAGTTGAATGTTTCTTTTAAGACATTCTAAGTTATTGCATGAGTTTATCTTTTGAGACTGTTTCATGTTATTTAAGTCTTCTGCTATGAGTTAAGCCAGGCCAAGGGCTCGCTTGGGGCCAGCAATGGTTCTCGAGTGCCAGTCCCACCCAGGATATAGGCTCGGGGTGTGACAAACTTGGTATCAGAGCACAGAGTTTAATAATCCTGGGGAGTCTACGAAGCCGTGTCACTAGAATCCTGATTATCGGTGTGAAGCGCGCCACATCTATAATTAGGAGGCTGTGACACTTAGGAACTATCTCACTTCTTTCATACTTATTTCATGCGATAGAGTTTATCTCTAAAATGTTTCTTCTAATTCGTGCTTGCGTGTGTCTTTCAGACCATGCCTCCATGAAGAGCTGTCAGAGGTCATCCCGCTAGAAGGAATGTTGAACCACAAGAACTAGGGGTACCTAATGCACCTGAAGTGCAACCCCAAGGAGAGGTCACCAATGCTGAGTTTCGTGAAGCTATCCGGATGTTGAGTCAAGTTATGACCAATCAAGTTGGACAGAGAGAGAATCAACAAGAAGTGGTTGATACCTCTAGGATCTGTGAGTTCTTAAGGATGAACCCTCTAAGCTTCACTGGTTCAATTGTCACTAAGGATCCAGAAAAATTTGTTGAGGAGCTTCAGAAGGTTTTTGAGTTTATGCATGTTGTTGATGCTGAGAGGGTGGAACTAGCTGCATTCCAAATGAAGGGTGTCGCTAGAATCTGGTTTGATCAGTGGGAAAAGAATAGAGCTGAGGTTGCACCACTTGTGAGCTGGGCTTTGTTTGAGGAGGCCTTCTTGGGCGTTTCTTTCCCCGGGAACTGAGAGAAGCAAAGGTACGAGAGTTCCTCACTCTTAAGGAGGAATCTTTGAGTGTTCTTGAGTACAGTCTGAAGTTCACACAACTTTCCCGCTATGCTTCGGAGATGGTTGTTGACATGAGAAGCAGGATAAGTTTGTTTGTAGCTGGGTTGTCTCATCTGTCTAGTAGGGAAGGCAAGGCAGCTATGCTGATAGAAGATATGGACATAGCAAGGCTGATGATCCATGTACAACAGGTTGAGGAAGAGAAGTTGAAAGATAGAGAGGACTTTCGAAACAAGAGAGCTAAGACAGGGAATGAGTCCGGACAGCTGAAGAGTAATGCCAACCGGTCATCCTTCCAACAGAAACAAAAGGGACCTGCTCCATCATCTGCTAGTGCACCTGCACCAAGAAACAGAAATGAGTTCCAAAATCAGAATTCCCAGAATTTCAGAGCTGGACCCGCACATTCTCAAGGTAGTATGGCACAAGGGGGTACTAAGACTCATGCATGTGCTAAGCGTGGTAGGAGCCACTCAGGGGTGTGTCGTGATGGCTCCACTAGTTGCTTCAAGTGTGGTCAGAACAGTCATTTTATGAGAGAGTGTCCAAAAACAGGCAAGGTGCTGGTAATGGGGGCAATAGAGCCCAATCTTCTTCAGTTGCTTGACCAGACAGAGCTGCATCTAGAGGAGCTACTTTAGGGGCAGGGGGAGGAGCAAACCATCTATATGCCATCACTAGTCGCCAAGAGCAAGAGGATTCTCCAGATGTTGTCATTGGTATGATCCAAATCTTTAATTTTAATGTTTATGATATGCTAGATCCAGGAGCGAGTCTATCTTTTGTGACTCCATATGTTGCAATAAATTTTGATGTTCTTCCTGAGCAACTTCTTGAGCCCTTCAGTTTTTCTACACCTATTGGTGAGTCTATTCTAGCAGAGAGAGTTTATCATGATTGTACCATTTCTGTCAATCACAAGAGAACCATGGCTGACTTAGTTGAGTTAGACATGGTAGATTTTGATGTCATTCTAGGTATGGACTGGCTTCATGCCTGTTATGCCTCAGTTGATTGTAGAACTCGAGTAGTCAAGTTCCAGTTTCCTAATGAGCCAGTTATAGAGTGAAAGAGTAGTTCAGCAGTGCCTAAGGTTCGTTTCATTTCGTACCTTAAGGCGAGAAAGTTAGTTTCCAAGGGGTTTGTGTATCACTTAGTTCGAGTTAATGATTCTAGTGTTGAGACACCTCCTATTCAATCAGTTCCAGTAGTAAGAGAGTTCCAGAAGTCTTTCCAAATGATCTTCCCGGAGTCCCTCCTGAGAGAGAAATAGACTTCGGTATAGATATTCTTCCTGATACTCGTCCTATATCTATTCTGCCATATAGAATGGCACCAGCAGAGTTGAAAAGTTAAAAGAGCAGTTGAAAGATCTCCTTGAGAAGGGTTTTATTCGACCAAGTGTCTCACCTTTGGGCGGTCCGGTCTTATTTTTGAGAAAGAAAGATGGTTCTCTTAGACTGTGTATAGATTACCGTCAGTTGAACAAGGTTACTATCAAGAATAAGTATCCTCTTCCTAGAATTAATGATCTTTTCGATCAACTTCAGGGTGCCACTTGTTTTTCTAAGATAGACCTCAGATCTGGCTATTATCAGTTGAAAGTAAGGGAAAGTGATATCCCTAAGATAGATTTCAGGACCCGCTATGGTCATTTTGAGTTCCTAGTTATGTCCTTTGGTTTGACCAATGCTCCTGCAGCATTCATGGACCTTATGAACAGAGTATTCAAGCCTTATTTAGATATGTTTGTTATCGTATTCATTTATGACATTCTAATCTATTCGAGGAATGAGGAAGATCATGCTAGTCATCTCAGAGTAGTTCTCCAAACTCTAAAGGATAAGGAGTTATATGCCAAATTCTCTAAGTATGAGTTCTGGCTTGAGTCTATGGCATTCTTAGGTCACATTGTTTCCGGTGATGGAATTTGGGTTGATACTCAGAAAATAGAGGCAGTGTAGAATTGGCCTAGACCCACATCTCCAACTGATATTAGGAGTTTCTTTGGGTTGGATGGATATTATAGAAGGTTCGTCGAGGGGTTCTCATCTATTTCATCTCCCTTGACTAAGTTAACTCAGAAAATAGTGAAGTTTCAATGGTCTGAAGCTTGCGAGAAAAGCTTTCAGGAATTGAAAACTAGGTTGACTACTGCCCCAGTATTGACCTTACCAGAAGGTACGCAAGGTTTTGTTGTGTATTGTGATGCGTACAGAGTTGGATTGGGTTGTGTGTTAATGCAGAATGGTAAAGTTATAGCTTATGCCTCCAGACAGCTGAAAGTTCACGAGAAGAATTACCCAACCCATGATCTAGAGTTGGCTGCTGTAGTATTTGCTTTGAAAATATGGCGCCATTATCTTTATGGTATTCATGTGGATGTGTTCACCGATCACAAGAGTCTGAAAGTATGTGTTTAGTAAGAAAGAGCTTAATTTCAGACAGACAAGGTGGTTAGAGTTACTCAAGGATTATAACATGAGTATTCTCTATCACCACGGTAAGGCTAATGTTGTTGTTGATGCCTTGAGCAGGTTATCTATGGGTAGTACCGCCCATTTTGAGGAAGACAAGAAAGAGTTAGCAAAGGATGTGGACAGACTTGCACGATTAGGAGTTCGACTAATGGCTTCCACTGAAGGAGGAGTAGTGGTAATGAATGGGGCTGAATCATCATTAGTGTCAGAAGTGAAAGAGAAACAAGACCAAGATCCTATTTTGCTTGAATTGAAGGCAAATGTTCATAAGCAAAAAGTAATGGCTTTTCAACAAGGGGGAGATGGTGTATTGAGGTATCAAGGTAGGTTGTGTATACCAAAGGTGGATGAACTCCAAGAGAGGATCATCGAGAAAGCTCATAGCTCCAGATATTCTATCCATCCAGGTTCCACAAAGATGTATCGTGATTTGAGAGAAGCATATTTGTGGAATCGTATGAAGAAAGGTATTGCTGAGTTCGTCTCTAAATGCCCAAATTCTCAACAAGTTAAAGTAGAGCACCAAAGGCCCGGTGGTATGGCTCAGAATATAGAACTTCCGGAATGGAAGTGGGAGATGATCAATATAGATTTTATTACAGGATTACCACGATCTCGTAGACAGCATGAGTCGATATGGGTGATTGTAGATCGAATGACAAAATCAACCCATTTCTTACCGGTAAAGACTACCCATTCAGTAGAAGATTATGCTAAGTTGTATATTCAAGAGGTAGTCAGACTACATGGAGTTCCAGTGTCGATTATTTCAGATAGAGGTGCACAATTTACTGCATAATTCTGGAAGTCATTCCAGAAAGGTTTGGGTTCGAAGGTGAACTTGAGTACTGCTTTTCATCCTCAGACTGATGGTCAAGCAGAGTGCACTATTCATACGTTAGAAGATATGTTGAGGGCTTGTGTGATTGATTTCAAGGGGAATTGGGATGATCACCTACCTCTCATTGAGTTTGCTTATAACAATAGTTACCACTCTAGCATCCAAATGGCTCTGTATTGAAGCTCTTTATGGGAGAAGATGCAGATTTCCTATTGGGTGGTTTGAAGTTGGTGAAGCTGGGTTGATTGGACCAGACTTAGTTCATCAAGCTATGGAGAAAGTGAGAGTTATTCAAGAAAGGTTGAAAACAGCGCAGAGTCGACAGAAATCCTACACTGATGTTAGGAGAAGGGACTTAGAGTTTGAAGTAGATTATTGGGTATACTGAAGATTTTACCCATGAAGTGTTATGAGATTTGGTAAGAAGTGGAAACTTAGTCCCCGGTATATTGGTCCGTACAGAATATCCAAGAGGATTGGTAATGTAGCTTATGAGTTAGATCTACCTCAAGAGTTAGCAGCAGTTCATCCAGTGTTTCACATCTCTATGTTGAAAAAGTATATGGGTGATCCTTCACTAATAATACCAACTGAAGATATTGGTATCAAGGATAGCTTGTCTTATGAGGAGATTCATGTTCAGATTCGAGACTGCCAGGTTCGCAAGTTGAGAACCAAGGAAGTAGCATCAGTCAAAGTTTTGTGGAGAAATCAGTTTGTTGAGGAAGCTACTTGGGAAGCTGAGGAGGATATGAAGAAGATATATCCACATCTCTTTGAGCCCAGAGAAATTCCAGATCAAGGTACTAATTCTCTTCTTAGTACTCTTTAATTGATATAATGAATGTGTTAGATTTTCTTGTTGGGTGTTTGAGTTGAATGTTAGATGTTACACTCTTAGCCTACTAAGAGTAATCTCATTCAAGAACAAATTTTACCAAGGGGGAGATATTGTAACACCCCACTATTTGAAAGAGCTAAAAATAGAAAGAACCATTTTTGGAAAGAATGAAAATCTTAAATTTGGCAAGTTATGTTAAGTATGAGTTTTGGATCAACTTCAAACGATTATAACTCCTAGTAAATGATTATTTAGGTGGGCTACTAGATATAAAATGAAAGGTCTTTGAATTATCTTTCCAACGCCACCGAGTTTGCTAGTTTTTGAGTTCGTATGAGGGAGATATGCCTGTTTGAATTCGGGCTGTCTGAATAAGGAAAGTCACCCGAATTTTAGAAGGGTATTTTGGTCTTTTCATTACCTAATTAAATAAATCTATTTTTAGTAAATTATTTGGAGTCTAAACTGAGTTAGTTCAGTTTACGCAATTAAGAATTACGCTAGGGCTTTGAGAGAAGAGAAAAGAGGAGAAAAATCAAGGCGTTCTTGGAGATTTCTTGCGGAATCGAAATCGTTTTGCCAAGGGTTGATCCCTAAAGATGTATGTGAGACTTTCATAGCGTTGGGTTCGTTCATCCACACGCCAATCATGTTTTGTTCATTGAAATTCGTTCTAGAAAGTTGAAAGTTGATGATTTTGAATTATGTTCTTGAATATTGGCTTTTGTTCTTGAATTAAGTGGGATTGTTGAGTTGTTGAGGAAATCGTGTCGATTTTACAGTCGTTTATGAATACAATCTTGTTTACATGTACTGGAAATCTGAATCTAAAGAGGAATTGAGAAGAAAAATCAAACTTAGGCGAATTGGGGTTAGAAAATAAAAAAGGAAAAAGTCAGGAAATCTGGGTACCAGGTCCGCGACGCGGACCTGTTCCTCAGGATTGGAAGTTTTCTCTCCGCGTCGCGGAAAGGTCGCGAACCCTTCTGCCTCAAAATTTATTTCGCGACCAAATATTTAAATGCATCTCCGCATCGCGGACTTGCTTTCAGACAGTGATTTCTTGATCGTTTCTCATGTTTAACTATCTAAAAATATTCCTAAACATCACGAGATCTTTCCTATCACAAATCACAACCTTGAACCCATAAATTTCATATTCAAGGAAAGTTAAGAGCCAAGTCTAGAGAGTTCTTAGAGTCCTTTCAAAAATCTTTTGCAAATGCTTTAAACTTGTTTTAAGACTTGAGATTTGAGTAGATTAAAGAGTAAAGAGTGAAGTTCATTTCTTCAAAAGAGTATATGGAGACTATGTATTCCCAAAGAGTAAATGTTTTCACATTTAATCAAGAAAGGAAACACCGATTTCCAAAAGAGCCTTTGAGCTAGTTTTCAGTAAAGAGTAAATGTTTTCACATTTAATCAAGAGAGGAAACACTAATTTCCAAGAGAGCCTTTGGGCTAGTTTTGAGCAATTATCTCAAATAACAGAAAGAGTTATGTTTTTAAACATATGAGCTAGTTATATTTTGGAAGTAGTATTGAGCACCGATATGGGGGGGAATTCAAACAACTCACAGCCCCCATAAACCATGTAGCCATCATGGGTAGAAAAGGGTCATACTTTTTAGATGATTCCTTAGTGCTTTTTAGCATAGACTAATGGATCCACTTAGTAGTTAGGTTTTATACCCACGGCAAGATATAGGACGGCCCTGGCAGCGTGAGGCAAAATGTTATATAATCACATAACTCTTAAGTGATGGTAGTCGGTTAGAGAAACTCCCACAATTATAATTTGTATTCTTATATACACAGAGATTACTTGTGTTTTCACATACAAATAGAGTTTAAATTGTATCCTTGCATACAAACTGAGTTACCATTGTATTTCTAAATACACAAAGTTGTTATCCATGTTTTAAAAGCTTTTCTTTATATTGCATTTATATTATTGCTTTATATTGAAATGAGTTGAGTTGAGTTGAGATCAGGTTTGTTCCTTCAGTTGCTTTCAAGCTTATGTCTTATTTTAGTATTCCCCTCGCATGCTCATACATTCAATGTACTGATGCCAGTTGGCCTGCATTTTAAAAAGATACAGATTCAGGTAACCAGGATTAGTATCCAGCACATCGTTAATCCAGTTGAGCTTCAGAGTTGTTGGTGAGCCTCCTTGCTTCCGGAGGATCCCCTTTTTATTGTTTTATCAATTTAGTTCATTGGGATGTCGTGGGTCTTGTCCCGACGTCCATCTCAGTTGTTAGAGGCTTCATAGATAGTTAGGTATTGTTAGTTCTTGAGTCTTTTCCATTTTTCAGTATTGATGTTGAGATTTGTGTATCCATTTTGGCTAGTTGAATGTTTCTTTTAAGACATTCTAAGTTATTGCATGAGTTTATCTTTTGAGACTGTTTCATATTATTTAAGTCTTCCGCTATGAGTTAAGGTAGGCCAAGAGTTTGCTTGGGGCCAGCAATGGTTCTCGAGTGCCAGTCCTGCCTAGGGTGTAGGCTCAGGGCGTGACACCTGTAATCATTTAAGATGTTAGATAGAGCAGGACAATCATATTATAAATAATGTATAATTTCATTATAATATATATATATATATATATATATATCAATTTGTAATGGAATTAACTTGTTGTCTAGTACAATTTTAGCCCCTGTAATAGGCCACATAGCTTGTTTGGATCGTTCTAGCTTTGAAGATATTCCCCATGAATCTAGCTATCCAATTCCCTTATTCATCCCGAATGACTCCACATATGCCTCATTTTCCAAATTCTATATTGAATGATCCTTCCGTGTTTAGTCAATTTTATTTCTTCTACTTTGATTGAGAGTTGTTGTATGGAAGAACTTAGTGTTGGAGTCACCCTCACAGGGCCTATTGACTCTAGATTTTAGTTTCCAAAAATCTTCCTCTAATCTAAGTATAAGGTTGTATTCTTCAATTAGGTCAACCTCCAGTTTTGATATGAAGGAGTTGGAGCTATAATTTGATGATTTTGGATACCCTCAATTGGTTGGCGGAGACTTCTTTTTTTTTCAATAACAAATGTTGCCAAAAGTTTGTTTATTCCATATGGTAACATTTCATTCAAAAGAAGAGAATATGTTAGATATGTTTGGTCAATTAAGCCAATTGAAGCAGATTAGATTTGGTAACTCGGGGTGTGTATTCCACATGTATTCAAAGAAAAATATTTTATTTTTATGCTTAATTTTGTGTGGGAATAATGATATTATAATAGGACAGTGATCTGAATGCCTACGAGGTAGGTGGTGTACTTGCGCATCTCGATAACTACAAAAACACTTCTCATTTGCTGAAAATTGGTCTAATCTTCCAAAAATTAGACTCGATCTATTTTTGTAGCACTTATTTAACCACGTGTATTTGCTTCCTTATAAACCTAAGTCAATCATCTCACAGTAACTAATCACATCCTAGAAGTCATTTACGTGAGAATTGATAATGGACCTACCTCCAGCTTTATCTGTATTGCTCAGTAGTTTGTTAATATCACCGATATTAATCAAACATCTTAATGGTTGTTTTTAAGTGTTTCTAAGTTTTCCCTCAAAAGTTTTCATACATTACGATGTGTACTAACATAAATGATACTAGAAAGTCAATACTTATTAGTAGTACATACCTTGACAATTGCATGGATTTATGGATCAGTTGTTGCAATGTGATCCAACTCCAAGATAGAGCCATCCCATAGGAAAACTAGACCACCAGTGTTTCCCCTCGCAGGAACTTGGGCCATTTAATTTAAGGGATATTTGTCTAGAAGGTCTTGGTGGTATTGCATTTTGGTCTCTATGAGGGTAACAAGTGGTGGCCAATGACAGTCCAAGATAGCTTGGAAGTTTCTTCTAAACTCCATCCCATTGCTACCTCTACAATTCAATATCATTATATTTATTCATCTTATTGTGAGGGGTGGGACTGACAATGAAGGATGACTCGATGCTCACAAGGGTTACCATTTCCCAAGGTCACATTCATTATGACTACGTTGTTTCCTATGTTTGAAGCAGATATAGTTCTTATATCTGGAGAGAATTTTAGTAAGGTCGGTAGAAAAATATGGATATATCATTTATGAGTTGTTCTTTAAAGATCATCACCTTTACTTCCTTTAAGACAGTTATTTTCATCCAAGTTTCCCTCATTATTTCTAGATTGTCTTCTAAGTCTTGAATGTCTACATTTTCCTCCATTTTTGGGACTACTTAAGGGGTAGTGAGTTAGAGCCCTCAATGCTACCTGGGATGACGACGCTACACTGCTAGGGGTTGGAGCACTTGGACCCTCTTCCATGCTGGTGTGAATTACTCTAGAGAACACTTGGGTGTTTTCTTAAGAAGTCATATAACTGCTGTCCTAGTTAAAGGCCGCCTCGGATACCTGTGGGGTGGGGGGAAGAATGGTGGGAAAATAATATATTATTGGTTCAATACTAGCCCAATGGGTTGAAAAGTGGGTTCTCCCAAGTAGGGAAGTGGTAAAATGGGATCTGGAGGGATGGATAGGTTCAGAGAAGGTTGAATAACCATCGACAGCTATAACTGGTTGTTGTACGTCTCCATTTCTAGCCTCATCCCTTCTGATACTACCTGAGCAAGGAAGGTTTGGTTTTGGACAACTATTACAACTTTCATATTGTTCTCTAGTGAACAATAGGGTATGACCCTATAATGCCATCTCTATCCATGACTGTGGAGTGAATTTTAGGGTTGGGGCATGGGTAGTCTAAAAGGTGTTCTCCTCTATTGTGATTGGAAATGTTGGGAGAGGGGGAATGGAAGTGGGAAGGGAATTTGCGAGTTCACGGTGGATAGGGGATTGTTATTCGTTTGGGTTCGTGGGATATGGGGAAATAGTGTTTGTCTTATTGATTTCAATCTTTGTTGGCCTAAAAATAGAAAGTATTGGCGTTATCTTTGATTGTTTTTATAATTGTTGCAGTTGTCATTATCTGAGGTTAAAGAGGAGACCATGTGGTTAAGACTTTTTGATGAGGGAGAGATTGTGTATAGTAATAATTTGAGATTATAGTTTCATAAGATTTTGAAAGATTGCTATTGTGTAAAAGTGTAGCTTTAGTAGATTGTGATTGTGACGTAGGAGTTACTGCAACAGATAAGGTAGAGGTTCATTTAGGGGGATACTAGGTAGTGGCAGATCCAGAAATTTTATATAATGGGTGCTCAATTATTTTTTGTTTAAAAATCGTTGTATAGAATGAGTGCTTAGTTAATATATTTTAATGAATTATTAGATGATGTACACAAATAATAATGTTTATCACAAAAGGCAGTAGGTGCTTAAGCACTCATAGTCCATAACATACATCTGCCACTGATACTAGGCGTGTAGGTTTTAGTTGGTGTCGCCTTGCTGTTTACAATAGTTGTGGAGGAGTTATTTTTGTAACACCCCAAAAATTTCTAAGTTAAGACCCGAACTATTCTTCATATACATGTAAGGTCGTATTGGGTGATTCTTAAATTTTTCTTAGGTGTTAAGGTCAAATCTTTAGTGTGAGAATGGTTTTGGGTATGAATTAAGGTCACAAGAACCCCCTAGCACAAAGTTGAGTTGAAAGCTTCATTATCGATTAAGTTTTGACATAAGATTCTACTTAGGTCAACTTCAAACGATCATATCTCCCAGCACATAATGAATTAGGTGGCCCATAACCTTTAAATTGAAGGACTTTGAGTCCTCTTTCCAATGTCACCAAGTTTACCTTAGTTCGAGTTTGGAGTAAAAAGTTATGGACACTTTACCAGAGACTTCCATATCAAAGTTTTCTAAGCCTGTGAACGACAGATCCTACCTACGGGCCGAAGGTTGAACGATGACCCATCCTATCAAGTCGTTGGGAAAGTACTGGGAGTCAAATTTTAGGAACCAATTCCTACAGATCCATCCTACGAGCCATAAGAACTGCTACGGGCCATCGTTTGGACCCGTAAATGAACTTTTGAGCCTTAAAAGATCAATATAAATTCCAGGGATGGGATCTAGGGTCCGTAGAACAAACCACGAACCGTAGATGGACCCGTAGAAAGTTTTTTGTCAGTTTTAAGAAGGGTAGTTTAGTCTTTTTCCATCTATTCTAAGCCTAAATGCCGACCCTTTTTCACTTAGTTAAGGGTATAAATAGTGTTAAGACAATCTTTTACATTATTTAACACTTCAAAGACTTAGAGAAAGGATTCAAGAGGAGAAAAGCTAAGGTTTTCAAGCGTTCTTCAAATTTCATCAATTTCTCCAAGAACTTTGCTCTTTCCAGGTATGTAAGGCTATTCATAGTGATGGACTGAGTTCATCCTACCGCCCTACATCTCAATTCAGTCAGTAAAACTCTAATCTAGGGTTATACCCTTAGTTTCAAGAATTCCTGATATGAGTTATGTTATTGATTCTGAGTTCTAAATCCTTGATCATGAGTTGTTGTATATATTATTATACATTGAGATCCTTGTTTTTTTGTATTATTTGAGTATCCTTGAGATAAGTAGTATCGTTGAGTTTTGAGTTCTTGAGTTCTGAGTATTGTATTTTTTCTATATTGTTATTGAGATACTTGAGTTGATTTATTCATTTCTATATTTCAACTGAACCCCATTTTGAGTTATAATTTTTGAGAATATTTTAAAGCCAACATTTTTGTCTTAAACTGAGTTATAAGAAAGCAAAGAGGAGTCTTAAGAAGGAGTTTGAAAAAAATGATTTGAGAAAGAGTATAAGGGAACAAAATAGTCCCAAAATGTATCATTTTGTTACATTGAGAAAGAGAAACTTTGATTTCTAAATGAGTTTATGAGTTCAGAGACATTTCAGAGAAGCTACCTCTTTTAAGAGGATAGTTTGAGTAATTATCTCAAACCAGAGAAAGAGTATATTCTATACATTTGAGCATGAGCATATGCATTATTGGGAATAGTATTGAGCAGCGATATGAGGATGAGTTCAGAAAACTTAAAATCCTCATAAACCATGTATGCCAACATGGGTAAAGGATTATACTTTTTAGATGAATCCTTATTGCTTAGTGGATCCACTTAGTTGAGAGGTTCTATACCACGACACGATATATGACAGTTCTGGCGGTGTGGGCAAGACATTATATCATCATGTAGCTCATAGTGATGGTTGTTGGTTAGAGAATCTCCCAAATAGAGTTAAAAGTATATTTTTATTATGTCACTTAATATGTTGAGTTTAGAGATGAGTAAATACTTTTTGTAAAGTTTTAATGATTTCACTTCTTTATTTCTTTACATTTAGTTGAGTATATATCTATGTTTATTGCAGTCATTTCATTCAGTTATTTGTTATTCAATTATATTACATACTCGTACATTCAATGTACTGATATCATTCGACTTGCATCTTTTAATAATGCAGATATTAGTTCTTAGGATCCTCAACAAGAGTCTGTTGAGATCACTTCATCTGCTAATCAGCAGTCATTTCATTCAGTTATTTGTTATTCAACTATATTACATACTCGTACATTCAATGTACTGATATCATTCGACTTGCATCTTTTAATAATGCAGATAGTAGTTCTTAGGATCCTCAACAAGAGTCTGTTGAGATCACTTCATCTGCTAATCAGCATTTGAGTAAGACCTCCTTACTTCTGGAGGACTCATGTTTATGAGTTGTTAGTAGTAGTTCCCTTGAGGAGTCGTGAGTCTTGTCCCAACACTCATTTTTGTATAATAGAGGCTTTATAAATAGACAGTTTTGGAGAATCTTTCAGTTTTAGATGTTTTATTTAAAACTTATGTATGATACACAGTATATTCAGAGAGTTTTGAGATTTATTACGCTGTTGATTTAACATTTTTTTCAGTTTGATGTTTGTGTATTCATGATTTAGTCTTCCGCTTGTAGTTAGCAAGCATGAGGGTTCGCTTGCGGCCAAGAATGGCTCTCGATTGCCGGTCACATCTAGGGTGTAGGCTCGGGTCGTGACAAACTTGGTATTACAATACGGAGTTCAAGTCTCCTAGGATGTCTATGAATCTGTGTCAGTGTGATTTTATTTATTATTTTGAGGGGCCCACTTCTATAAATGAGGGACTACAGACATTTAAGAAAAGTTTTCCTTCTTTCACTCTAAATCGTGCAATAGAATTGTGTCATAAGGAACTTATTCTTACTCGTGTGTTTCTCAAATCCATTTGACTACCCCCTCATACTCAAGGTAGTTGAAAAGAAAAACGCACATGCTTATCGATGAGTTACTCTAAGCAAAAAACTTGAGAAAGTCATGAAACTACGGAGGTGCTTGATAGAAGCTCGTGAGTGAGCTTAAGTGTTCAGATTCAAAAGAATACACTCTTATTCATATGAATCGTGTGTTTGAGCTAAAAGTGAGAGGTACTCCAGGACTCTGTTCTCTAAGACTTGTTTCAAGTGATACCCTTTATAAGAAGGGAGTGTGTTTTAGAATGCTCTAGTAGTATTTCCACCCGGAAGCTAGTGTAATTTGAGATATTATGAGTTAGTAGTAGTAGAAAAGCCCAGAGTTAGAAGAATGCATGTAGAGGTATAGTACTTTAAGAAAGGGAGATAGTGATGAGGTAAATTATGTTGTTGTAGTCATGCACGCAGTAAGTTATTAATGAGGAGTTTTCCCTTATGGGTAGACCAAGAAGTGATGAGTTTGTGTATATTTCATGACAAAAGGTAGAGTAATAGTTACTAGTCAGGATGAGTTAGAGTATACTTTAACCAAGTATATGTGTTGAATAGAAGAGTCGAGTATTCGAGATGTGATAGATCTAAGATAAGCTTATGATTTTATTTAAAGGAGAGCCACATGGTATTCAGAGGATTATAGAACTAATTAAGTAATGATGTATAGTAAATAGGTAAATAGTACTTAAGTTGTGAAAGGAATGTGGCGGTAATCTGTAAGTATGTAGAGTGATAGATAAAAATTGACTACTTTTCATGAGATCTTAGTGGGTGAGTGTTTCTTAATCTTATCTAGTAGTTGTAAGTTAGTATAGTAAGTAAGTTCGTATAGTAAGCGTGAAATTATATTTATATTCATTTTCAGTAATAGACACTAAGCTTAAATTTGAGATGAGTATTGTGATCAAAAGATGGCAACATAAGGGTGATGATGTTAGTTCAAGATCTGATCTAGTAGGTTTGACATAAATTAGGTGAGAAATTAAGGGGTTACATTTTGATAAGTGTGAGTGGTACAAGTGTTGTATTATGACTCTTACATGAGAAGAGCAAGGGAGTGTGGCTATGTCATTAGATTAGCAAGAGCATTAAGAGGTGTACCTGAGATCATATGTAGTTAGACGAGGTTCCGATTAAGTTAATGATTTTTCATGTGTGCCTAGATAGTATATTTGAGCTGTCAGTAAGGAATAGGCTGATGTAAGCATTATTATTTTCTCCTTAACAGTTAGATGAAACGACCTTATAAGCCAATAAAAAGAGGTTAAGAGAAGCATCTTAGAAAGAGGTCTTAGAAGGAATCTTAGTACCTGCATATGGAGAGTTCAACAAGCATAGGATTAGTATTTTCTGAGTATTAGAGTAAAGCAAATATTGACTAGCTTAGAGATGATGGAATAGATTCACAAATTTAAAGTATCAGCTTCAGACATAAGGGGCAGAGGATAAGATGAGAAATCAAGTCAAGTCTTAAGAATCAGATATTGATGTGTTCAGAAAAAGTTATAGTTTTATATAAAACAATTCATAATCTTACGTATTCCTCAAAGTTCAGTCGTTACAACATCATCTTGATGTCTCTAATATCAGAATTGTGTTCATGACTTGTGCTCATACACTTCAGATAGATTTACATCTATGCTCAGTTCATAGAATGAAGGGCAAAGACTTTAGCCCATTGATCTCGATCTTACTCCATAAAGTTATCGATATCAGTCTCATGATATGACCCTATTCATATAAACACTCATATCTTATAGTATGCTTAGTCTTGCGAGTTTATGATTTACTCTCAATGTCTAGCAACATAATATTATGTCATGCATATTCTTATATCAGATATATTGAATGAATCATATTTATGATCTTTCACCCTAAGCTCTTGTAGTGAACCTTTTCAGTTTTGATAACAATGTTATCGATGGTGGTTGAGCATTGATAGAAGGAGAGGGTTGATGTTTCTGTCACGTCCTGAGCCTACACCCTGGGTGGGACTAGTACTCGGGAACCATTGTTGGCCCCAAGCGAACCCTTGGCCTGGCTTAACTCTTAGCGGAATACTTACTCATGATAAAAGAAAGTATTGAAATATAATCATAACTAAACTATCTCAATAAATAACTTAGAATGTTTTAAAGATCAACATTCAACTGGCCAAAATGGCAACTCAAGTCTCAACATAACTGAAAAGAAAAAGTAAAGACTCATGAACTAACATCAACTAACTGTGTATGAAGCCTCTAACAACTGAGATGGACGTCGGGACAAGACCCACGACGTCCTAATGAACTAATTGATAAAGAAATAAAAGGGATCCTCCAGAAGCAAGGAGGCTCACCAAGAACTCTAAAGCTCAACTAGAATCAACGATGCGCTGGATGCTGATCCTGGTTACCTCTATCTGCATCATAAAAGATGCAGGCCAACTGGCATTAGTACATTGAATGTACGAGCATGCGAGGGAAATTCTAAAACAAGACATAAGCTTGAAAGGAACAGAAAGAACATACCTGGGATAAACTGAACTCAACTTAACTCATTTCAATATAAAGTAATAATATGAATGCAATATAAAGAAAAAAAGCTTTTAGAACATGGATAACAACTCTGCGTATTGAGGAATACAATAGTAACTCAGTTTGTATGCAAAGATACAATATAAACTCTGTTTCTATATAAAAATATAATTTACTCTGTGTATATAAGAATACAAAATATCTCTGTGGGAGTTTCTCTAACAGACAACCATCACTTAAGAGCTATGTGATGATACAACATTTTGCCTCACGCTGCCAGGGCCGTCATATACCTTGTCGGGGTTATAGAACCTAACTACTAAGTGGAACCACTAGTATATGCTAAAAAACAATAAGAAATCATCTAAAAAGTATGATCCTTTTCTATCCATGATGGCTACATGGTTTATGGGGGCTATGAGTTGTCTGAACTCTCCCCCAAATCGGCGCTCAATACTACTACCAAAAATATAACTAGCACATATGTTTAAAAACATAACTCTTTCTGTGGTTTGAGATAATTACTCAAAAACTAGCCCAAAGGCTCTCTAGGAAATCAGTGTTTCCTCTCTTTCTTAAATGTGAAAACATTTACTCTTTACTGAAAAACTAGCTCAAAGGCTCTTTTGGAAATCGGTGTTTCCTCTCTTGTTTAAATGTGAAAATATTTTCTCCTTGGGAATACATAGTTCCCATATACTCTTTTGAAGAAAAACAACTTCATGTGATACTCTTTACTCAACTCAAAACTCAAGTCTTAAAATAAGTTTAAAGCATTTATAAAAAACTTTTTGAAAAGACACTAAGAACTCTCTAGACTTGGCTCTTAACTTTCCTTGAATTTGAATTTATGTATTCAAGGTTATGATTCATGTTTATGGATGATCTCATAATGTTTAGACATACCTTAGAGCGTAGAAATCAACTAGAAAACACAGGTACATTTCAAGGAAACTCAAATGGAAAGAAGTGGGAAAGAGTAGGGGACCTGGCGACCCTGGCGTACTGAGTGGCGCCGGGCGCCAGACCCAAAACTATAGAACCTGGGTTGGGGCGCTCTAAGTGGCGTGGGCGCCAGACCCAAAACTATAGAACCTGGGTTGGGGCGCTCTGAGTGGCGCGGCGCCCCACCCCCATTCCCAAGATTTTTGAAGAATTTCCTTTTTCGTTTTTCGACCCTAATTCATCTAGATTCGATTGGTTTCTTCCCCAAATACTTAGATTTGAATACCCAACCAAAGTATACAAGAATACACTCAAAAACAACCTCAAATCTCATGAAAATAATTCAAGGAACTCCTCAACAACTCAACAATCAAGAACCCAATAGAAACTTCAACAAAATCCATCAAGAACTCAATTACTCTACTTTCAAGAATGTAAATACGCTGAAATAAATCATGTTTGGTGCATGGGTGAACGAACCCAACGCTATGTTATCTCACATACCTCGTAGGGATTAACCCTTGGCGAAATCCGCAAGCGAAACCTCAAGAACGATGAACTTTGGCTTTTCTTCTCTTTTCTCCTCTTTTCTCTTCTCTCAAAACCCTAGCGTAATTTTGTAAAGTGTAAACTGAATAAAATCAATTTAGACCCTAATTGATTCACTAAAAACGAATTAACCCAATTGGGTATGGAAAGGACCAAAATACCCCTTCAAAATCCGGTTAACTTTCCTTATCTAGACACCCTAACTTCGAACGGGCATATCTCCCTAATACGAGCTCAAAAATGAGCAAACTTTGTAGCGTTGGAAAGATAATTCAAAGAAATTTCATTTAATATCTTATATCACACCTAACTCATCCTGTACTTAGAGTTATGGTCGTTTAAAGTTGACCCAAAACTTATATTTAGCACAACTTGCCAAACTTTCCAAATTTGATCTTTCCAAAAATGGTTTCTTTTTATTTCTAGTTACTTTCTAAGGCGGTGTTACAATATCTCCCCCTTGATAACATTCATCCTCGAATGAGATTATCTTAGTAGGCTAAGGGCGTAACATCTAAGATTCATCTCAAACACCCAACAAGCAAATCTAACACATTTAGTATATCAATTAAAGATTACTAAGAAGAGAATTAGTTCCTTGATCTGGAATTTCTCTGGACTAAAAGAGATGTGAATATCTCTTCTTCATATCCTCCTCCGCTTCCCAAGTGGCTTCCTCAACCAACTGATTCCTCCAAAGAACTTTGACTGATGCTACTTCCTTGGTTCTCAATTTGCGAACCTGGCGGTCTAGAATCTGAACACGAATATCCTCATAAGAAAAACTATCCTTAATACCAATATCTTCAGTTGGTATAATCAGTGAAGGATCGCCCATACACTTTTTCAACATAGAGATGTGAAACACTGGATGAACTGCTGCTAACTCTTGCGGTAGCTCCAACTCATAAGCTACATTGCCAATCATTTTGGATATTCTATAAGGACCAATATACCGGGGACTAAGCTTCCCCTTTTTACAAAATCTCATAACACCCTTCATGGGTGGAACCTTCAAATATACCCAATCATCTACTTCAAACTCTAAGTCTCTTCTCCTAACATCAGTGTAAGATTTCTGACGACTCTGCGCTGTTTTCAACCTTTCTTGGATAACTCTCACTTTCTCCACAGCTTGATGAACTAAGTCTGGTCCTATCAACTTAGCTTCACCAACTTCAAACTATACAATTGGAAATACAATTGGAAATATGCATCTTCTCCCATAAAGAGCTTCATAGGGAGCCATTTGGATGCTAGAGTGATAACTATTATTGTAAGCAAATTTAATGAGAGGTAGGTGATCATCCCAATTACCATTGAAACCAATCACACAAGCCCTCAATATATCTTCTAAAGTCTGAATAGTGTGCTCTGCTTGACCATCTGTCTGAGGGTGAAAATCAGTACTCAAGTTCACATTTGAACCCAAACCTTTCTAGAATGACTTCCAAAATTGTGCAGTAAATTGTGCACCTCTATCTGAAATAATGGACACTGGAACTCCATGAAGTCGTACTACCTCTTGAATGTATAACTTGGCATAATTCTCTGCTGAATGGGTAGTCTTTACCGGCAAAAAGTAGGTTGATTTAGTCATTCTATCAACAATCACCCAAATAGAATTATGTTGCCTGCGAGACCGCGGCAAGCCAGTAACAAAGTCCATATTGATCATCTTCCACTTCCATTCCGGAAGTTCTATATTCTGGTCCATACCACCGGGCCTTTGGTGCTCTACTTTAACTTGTTGACAATTCAGGCATTTAGCAACGAACTTAGCAATACCTTTCTTCATACTATTCCACCAATATACTTCTCTCAAGTCACGATACATCTTTGTGGAACCCGGATGGATAGCATATCTGGATCTATGAGCTTCCTCCATGATCCTCTCTTGGAGTTCATTCACCCTTGGTACACACAATCTACCTTGATACCTCAATACACCATCTCCTCCTTGTTCAAAAGCCATTACTTTTTGCTTATGAACATTTGCCTTCAATTCAAGAAAAATAGGATCTTGGTCTTGTTTCTCTGTTACTTCAGACACTAATGATGATTTAGCCCCATTCATCACCACTACTCCTCCTTATGTGGAATCCATTAGTCGAACTCATAATCGTGCAAGTCTGTGCACATCTTTCGCTAACTCTCTCTTTTGTTCCTCAACATGGGTGGTACTACCCATAGACAAACTACTCAAGGCATCAGCAACAACATTAGCCTTACCTGGGTGATAGAGAATGCTCAAGTCATAATCTTTGAGTAACTCTAACCACCTCATCTGTCTGAGATTAAGCTCTTTCTGACTAAACCCATACTGAAGACTTTTGTAATCGGTGAACACATCCACATGAACACCATAAAGATAATGATGCCATATTTTCAAAGCAAATACTACGGCAGCCTACTCTAGATCATGGGTTGGATAATTCATCTCTTGAACTTTCAGCGGTCTGGAGGCATAAGCTCTTCTCACAAGCTTCATTGAAACTTAATTATTTTCTGAGTAAACTTGGTCAAAGGGGACGAAATGGATGAGAACCCCTCGATGAACCTTCTATAATTTCCAGCCAACCCCAAGAAACTCCTAATATCAGTTGGAGATGTGGGTCTAGGCCAATTCTACACTGCCTCTATTTTCTGTGTATCAACTCTAATTCCATCACCAGAAACAATGTGGCCTAGGAATGCCACAGACTCAAGCCAGAACTCACACTTAGAGAACTTAGCGTACAACTCTCTATTCTTTAGAGTTTGGAGAACTACTCTGAGATAACTAGCATTATCTTTCTCATTCCTCGAATAGATTAGTATGTCATCAATGAATACGATAACAAACATATCTAAATAAGTCTTGAATACTCTATTTATAAGGTCCATGAACGTTGCAGGTGCATTAGTTAAACCGAACGACATGACCAGAAACTCATAATGACCAGAACGGGTCCAGAATGCTATCTTTGGAATATCACATTTCCTTACTTTCAATTGATGGTAGCCTGATGTGAGGTCTATCTTAGAAAAACAAGTGGCACCCTGAAGTTGATCGAAGAGATCATTAATTCTCAGAAGAGGATACTTATTTTTTATAGTAACCTTGTTCAACTGATGGTAATCTATACACATTCTAAGAGAACCATCCTTCTTTCTCACAAATAAGACCGGAGCACCCCAAGGTGAGACACTTGGTTGAATAAAACCTTTCTCTAGGAGATCTTTCAACTTCTATTTTAGCTCTTTCAACTCTACTGGTGCCATCCTATATGGCGGAATAGATAGAGAACGAGTATCAGGAAGAATATCTATACCGAAGTCTATTTCTCTCTCAGGAGGGACTCTGGGAAGATCATCTAGAAAGACTTCTGGAAACTCTTTTACTACTGGAACTGACTGGATAGGAGGTATCTCAACACTAGAGTCACTAACTCAGACTAAGTGATAGACACACCCCTTGGAAACTAACTTCCACGCCTTAAGGTACGAAATAAAACGACCCTTAGGCACTGCTGAACTACTCTTCCACTCTATAACTGGCTCATTAGGAAACTGAAACTTGACAACTCGAGTTCTACAATCAACTGAGGCATAACAGGCATGAAGCCAGTCCATACCTAGAATGACATCAAAATCTACCATGTCTAACTCAACTAAGTTAGCCATGGTGCTCTCGTGATTGACGGAAATGGTACAATCACGATAGACTCTCTATGCTAGAATAGACTCACCAACAGGTGTAGAAACACTGAATGGCTCAAGAAGTTTCTCAGGAAGAACATCAAAATTCATAGCAACATAAGGAGTCACAAAAGATAAACTCGCTCCTGGATCTAGCAAAGCATAAACATCAAAATTAAAGACTTGGATCATACCAGTGACAACATCTGGTGAATCCTCTTGCTCTTGGAGACTAGTGATAGCATAAAGACGGTTTCCTCCTCCGTCTATCCCTGAAGTAGCTCCTCTAGGTGCAGGTCTATCTGGTGGAGCAACTGAAGAAGACTGGGCTCTATTGCCCCCATTACCATTACCCTGCCTGTTCTTAGGACACTCTCTCATAAAATGACCATTCTGACCACACTTGAAGCAATCAGTGAAGCCATCACGACACACCCTTGAGTGGCTCTTACCACACTTAGCACATGCAGGAGTCTTAGTACCCCCTTGTGCCATACTAACCTGAGAATACGCGGATCTAGCTCTGAAATTCTGGGAATTCTGATTTTGGAACTCACCTCTGTTTCTTGGTGCAGGTGCACTAGCAGATGATGGAGTAGGTCCCTTTTGTTTCTATTGGAAGGATGACCGGTTGGCATTATTCTTCTATTGTCCGAACTCATTCCCTGTCTTAGCTCTCTTGTTTCAAAACTCATCTCTATCTTTCAGCTTCTCTTTCTCAACTTGTTGTACGTGGATCATCAACCTTGCTATGTCCATATCTCCTATCAGCATAGTTGCCTTGCCTTCCCTACTAGACAGATGAGACAACCCATCAACAACCAAACTCATCCTGCTTCTCATGTCAGCAACCATCTCCGGAGCATAGCAAGAAAATTGTGTGAACTTCAGACTGTACTCAAGAACACTCAAAGATTCCTGCTTAAGAGTGAGGAACTCTCGTACCTTTACTTCTCTCAGTTCTTGGGGAAAGAAACGCCCCAAGAAGGCCTCTTTAAACAAAGCCCAACTCATAAGTGGTGCACCCTCAGCTCTATTCTTTTTCCACTAATCAAACCAGATTCTAGCGACACCCTTCATTTGGTATGCAACTAGTTCCACCCTTTCAGCATCAACAACATGCATAATCTCAAACACATTCTGAAGCTCCTCAAAAAAGTTTTCTGGATCCTCAGTGACACTTGAACTAATAAAGCTTTGAGAATTCATCCTTAAGAACTCACGGATCCTAGAGGTATCAGCCACTTCTTGTCAATTCTCTCTCTGTCCAACTTGATTGGTCACAATTTGACTCAACATCTGGATAGCTTCACGGAACTCAGCATTGGTGACCTCTCCTTGGGGTTTCACTTCTGGTGCATTAGGTACCCCTTGTTCCTGTGGTTCAACATTCCTTATAGCGGGACTACCTCTGACAACTCTTTGTGGAGGCATGATCTGAAAGACATGCGCAAGCACGAATTAGAAGAAACTTTTGAGAGATAAACTCTATCGCACGAAATGAGTATGAAAGAAGTGAGATAGTTCCTAAGTGTCGCAGCCTCCTAATTAATTATAGATGTGGTGCGCTTCACACCAATAACCAGTTTCTACTGATACGGCTTCATAAACTCCCTAGGACTCTTGAACTCTATGCTATGAAACCAAGTTTGTCACGCCCCAAGCCTAAATCCTGGGCGGGACTGGCACTCGAGAACCATTGTTGGCCCCGAACAAACTCTTGGCCTGGCTTAACTCTTAGCGGAAGACTTACTCATGATAAAAGAAAGTATTGAAATACAATCATAACTAAATTGTCTCAATAAATAACTTAGAATGTTTTAAACGTCAACATGTAACTGGCCAAAATGGCAACTCAAGTCTCAACATAACTGAAAAGGAAAAGTAAAGACTCATGAACTAACATCAACTAACTGTCTATGAAGCCTCTAACAACTGATATGGACGTCGGGACAAGATCCACGACGTCCTAATGAACTAACTGATAAAGCAATTAAAGGGATCCTCCGAAAGAAAGGAGCCTCACCAACAACTCTGAAACTCAACTAGAATCAACGATGCACTGGACGCTGATCCTGGTTACCTGTATCTGTATCATAAAAGATGAAGGCCAACTGACATCAGTATATTGAATGTACGAGCATGCGAGGGAAATTCTAAAACAAGACATAAGCTTGAAAGGAACTAAAAGAACATACCTGGGCTCAACTGAACTCAACTTAACTCATTTCAATATAAAGCAATAATATGAATGCAATATAAAGAAAAAAGCTTTTAAAACATGAATAACAACTCTGAGTATTGATAAATACAATAGTAACTCAGTTTGTATGCAAAGATACAATATAAACTTTGTTTGTATATAAAAATATAATTAACTCTGTGTATATAAGAATACAAAATATCTCTGTGGGAGTTTCTCTAACCGACAACCATCACTTAAGAGCTATGTGATGATACAACGTTTTGCCTCACGCTGTCAGGGCCGTCCTATACCTTTACGGGGGTATAGAACCTAACTACTAAGTGGATCCACTAGTCTATGCTAAAAAGCACTAAGAAATCATCTAAAAAGTATGACTCTTTTCTACCCATGATGGCTACATGGTTTATAGGGGTTGTGAGTTGTCTGAACTCTCCCCCATGTCGGTGCTCAATACTACTCCCAAAAATATAACTAGCTCATATGTTTAAAAATATAACTCTTTCTGTGGTTTGAGATAATTACTCAAAAACTAGCCCAAAGGCTCTCTAGGAAATCAGTGTTTCCTCTCTTGCTTAAATGTGAAAACATTTACTCTTTACTGAAAAACTAGCTCAAAGGCTCT
>JAJONR010004940.1:0-33248 GCA_029582245.1 Solanum etuberosum | reverse complement strand
GTGAACACATCTACGTGAACACCATACAAGTAATATCTCCAAATCTTAAGTGCAAACACCACTGCTGCAAGCTCGAGGTCATGAGTCGGATAATTCTTCTCATGCACCTTAAGTTGTCTAGAAGCATAAGTTATAACCTTACCTCGCTGCATCAACACACAACCCAGGCCGACTCTTGACGTATCACAATAGATAACATAACCGTCTGAACCCTCTGGTAGAGTCAAAACCGGAGCTGTAGTCAACCTAGTTTTCAGTTCTGTGAAGCTTTTCTCACAATCATCTGACCACCAAAACTTAACCTTTTTCTGAGTCAACTTAGTCAATGGAGAGGCTATGGATGAAAATCCTTCCACGAACCTTCTGTAATAACCTGCTAGACCCAAGAAACTTCTGATATCTATAGGAGAGGTAGGTTTGGGCCATTGTTTCACCGCTTCTATTTTCTGAGAATCCACTCAGATCCCTTCGCTAGATACTATATGCCCGAGGAAAGTAACTGATTGTAACCAAAACTCACATTTGCTAAACTTAGCAAACAACTGGCGATATTTGAGAGTTTGCCGAACAACTCTCAAATGAGTCGCATGTTCTTCCTCATTCCTAGAGTAAATGAGGATATCATCAATAAAGACGATAACGAACAAGTCCAAATACTACTTGAACACTCTGTTCATCAAATCCATGAAAGCTGCAGGAGCATTGGTTAGTCCAAATGACATAACTATAAATTCATAATGACCATACCGAGTTCTGAAGGCTGTTTTCGGAATGTCACTATCTGTGACTCTGAGCTGATGATAACCGGATCTGAGGTCTATCTTCAAAAAATGACTAACACCTTGAAGTTGGTCAAACAAGTCATCAATCCTGGGGATGGGATACTTATTCTTGATTGTGACTTTGTTCAACTGCCGATAGTCAATGCACATCCTGAGAGAACCATCTACAACATTGGTGCACCCCATGACAAAATACTAGGTCTGATGAAGCCCTTATCTAGAAGGTCTTTCAACTGCTCTTTCAATTCCTTAAGCTCAGCTGGAGCCATTCTATAAGGAGGAATATAAATAGGCTGGCTATCTGGAAGGAGATCAATTTCAAAGTCGATTTCCCTTTCGGGAGGAACTCCGGGAAGATCTTCTGGAAACACTTCTGGGAACTCATTAACTACTGGAACTGACTCAAGAGTTGGGGTTTCGGAGCTTGAATCCTTAACCCGAACTAGATGATACAGATAACCCTTAGAGATCATCTTTCTTGCCTTAAGGTAAGAAATGAATCGACCCATAGGCGCTAAGCTACTGCCCTTCCATTCTAAGATTGGTTTGTCTGGAAACTGAAAACGAACAATCCTAGTTCTACAATCGACCGAGGCATAACAAGAATGTAACCAATCCATGCCTAGAATGATATCAAAGTCTACCATTTCTAACTCTATAAGATCTGTTGAGGTGACTTTCTGAGAGACTGTGACAGGGCAATTTCTGTATACCCGTCTAGCTATAACTAGGTCACCGAATACAGTAAAGACTGAGAAGGGTTCTGAGAGAGTTTCTGGACTAACATCGAATTTGACTGCTATATAAGGAGGTACAAAGGAAAGAGTAGCCCCTGGATCTAACAAAGGATAAACATCCAAGTTAAAGACTCGTAACGTACCAGTAACTACATTAGGAGAATCTTCCTGATCCTGGCGAGCCTGAAGAGCATACAACCTGTTTTGGCGCTGATCGCCACCTGTACCAGATGAGTTACCCTGCTGAGTCGGGCGACCTGCTGGTGCTGCTGAAGTTGTGGATTGACCTCTACCATTATTACCTCCTTGACCCTGCTTAGAAAAAGGACAATATCTCAACCTGTGACCAGTTTGACCACACCCAAAACATCCTTCCTTTCCTGCAAGACACTCGCTCGGATGGTTCTTACAACACTTTGGACAAGTTGGGTAGGTCCTATTTCCTGAAACACTTCCTGGAGACTTAGAGCCTGGTGCCCTACCTTTCTGATCCTGTCGGAACCTGGAGGATGGAACACTAGCTGATGAAGGTGCTGGAGCTGAAGATTTCTGCTTAAACTGAGAGCGATTTCCACCACCCGATTTTTGTTGATAGTACTCATAGTTACCTGTTCTAGCTTTCTTATTGTCCTTAGCTAATTCTTTAAGCTTATCTCCCTCAACCTGCTGAGCATGAGTCATAAGCCTAGAGATGTTCATATTTTCCAGCAACATAGCAGTCCGTGGATCGTGGCCTTCAGGTCTAAGCCCCAGACGCCAGTCGACGGACGACCAGCACGGACTGTCGGTCCAGCCACGGTCCGTCGGTCGGGTCTGTCGGTTGGTCCGACAACAGTTAAGTCAGGGGTCTTTTGGTCTTTTCCTTATGCATTGGACCCCTAAACTACGTCGTTGACCCCTAAACTACATAGTTTTGGTTAGTTTAAGCCTAGTAACTTAATTAGAACTTACCCTAGTCAATTCATTCTCTAAAATTTAGCAAACTCAGAGCAAAAGAGGAGAAAGAGTCGACCAACCCTAGTCCAAGAACGCAGTAAGTTTTCTTCAGTTTCAGCCCCAAAATCGAAAGATTTCTTCGTGGAATTCATCACCAGGTATGTGGGATTTCACTAGTGGGTTTCTTTCCCCCATTAGGTCCCTAGAATTCAGTCAGAATCTTGATTCCCTTGATATTATCTAGACCTAGGGTTTCTTGAATGTTAGAAAATGTTGGGTTTTAGCTATTAGAATGATCCAAATTAGATTATCATGTCGTTGCTCAGTTTCTTGCATGAAATTTAGAACCCTAGCTATGTAGTTCCTTTAGTTCATGAATTACACATGCTAGGCCAGCTATTTCAGTTATATACATGCTTCAGTTTACGAATGTCCTATTATCAGATATAATTGTTGCATTCTCAGAGTATGCATGTTAGAACATCGAGCTATCCATGGTTTACAATATTCAATCATAATGTGTTAATTTCATAATCAATTGGGAGTAGCTTAATACCGAGTGGACTAGGGTTCCAGCGTACCCTCATAGTCCCAGAACTACGTGCCCCGTAGGTTGTAAGTCCCCTCTGTGGGCATCATTTTAGTGATCACGCCAATCATGCCTTTATACCTCTGGCAGGGTATATTGGGTCCTCTCGATGGGACGTATACATCGGACTCCACATATAGCTCATGTGGATTTATATCGGTTATTAGTAGCTCCTACAGTACAGTGAGATTCTAGTGCATTGACCAGGTTATCAGTTACAGTTCAGTATTCAGACTCAGCATATCATGTACTTGGTCATTGCATTCATTTAGCTCAGTATTTCAGTATATCTCAGTATTTACATTAAGTTCAGATTATATCATTGCTCTTATTGCTTTGTTCAGTTATAATTATTTTTTTGCTTTACTCTATCATGCATTCTCAGTACCTTTCAAGTACTGATGCATACTCTGCGCTACATCTTATCGTGATGTAGGTTCAGGTTCTCAGCTTCCAGATCACGCATAGATCGATTCCCGATCTTCAGCTCAGCAGTATTAGTGGTGAGTCCTCATTCTCCAAGGACGACATGCATGGTTCCTTTACTTTTAGTCTTAGTTTCATTTTTTTCTAGATTTAGCTGGGGCATGTCCCAGCATTTCTAGTCAGTTAGAGGCTTTATTTCATACATAGTTAGAATCAACTTTAGTATTTGAGTTTGACTTTTCAGTTGTTGTTAAATTCTCCACATTTTTATATTCAGATGTAGTATGGGTACTCCCCATCATTTCAGATTTATCTTATGATTAGCTTCCGCACAGTGTTTATTGATTCAGTTCTCTTTAAGTATGCTTATGTTATGCCAGCATGGTTAGCTTGGGGTCATTCGTGATCCTAGGTCCCGTGTCCGCATCCTGGGGGTAGCTCAGGGAGTGACAGGATGCCAGTGGATTCTCAAAAAATTGAGGCAGTGCAACACTGGCCCAGACCCACCTCCCCAACAGATATTCGAAGTTTCTTGGGTTTGGCTGGTTATTACAAGAGATTTGTTGAAGGATTTTCATCCATAGCTTCCCCATTGACCATGTTGACTCAGAAGAAGGTCAATTTTTAGTGGTCACATGAGTGTGAGAAAAGCTTCTCAGAACTAAAGACTAGGTTGACTACAACTCCTGTCTTGACTCTACCAAATGGTTCAGATGGTTATGTGATTTATTGTGATGCATCCAGGGTCGGCCTAGGTTGTGTGTTAATGCAGCGAGGTAAGGTCATAGCTTATGCTTCTAGACAACTTAATTTCCATGAGAAGAACTACCCGACTCAGGACCTCAAACTTACAGCCGTAGTATTTCTCCTAAAGATTTGGAGACACTACTTGTATGGTATTCATGTTGATGTGTTCACAGACTATAAGAGCCTCCAATATGTGTTCACCCAGAAAGAGTTGAATCTTCTTCAGAGGAATTGGCTTGAATTCCTCAAGGACTATGACATGAATGTGCTTTACCATCCTGGTAAGGCCAATGTAGTGGTTGATGCTCTTAGCAGACTGTCTATAGGTAGTGTAGCACATGTTGAGGAAGAAAAGAAAGAGTTAGCCAAAGATGTTCACCGGCTTTCTCACTTAGGAGTTCGCCTTACGGACACATCAGATGGTGGTGTGATAGTTCAGAATGGGTCAGAATCGTCATTGGTAGCAGAGGATAAGGAAAAATAAGATAGTGATCCTATATTACTTTAGTTGAAGGGTGCAATATCAACAGAAAGTTAAGGTTTTCTCCCAAGGGGGAGATGGTGTGCTTCGTTACCAGGGTCGCTTATGTGTTCCTAATGTGGGTGAGTTAAGGCAGAAGATCCTTACAGAAGCTCATAACTCCAGGTACTCCATTCATCCAGGTGCCACTAAGATGTACCGTGATCTAATATAAGTCTTTTGGTGGAACGGCATGAAGAGAGACATCGTAGACTTTATGGCTAAGTGTCCTAACTGTCAACAAGTGAATGTAGAACATCAGAAACCAGGAGGTATGACTCAAGAGATTAACATTCCAACATGGAAGTGGGAAGTGATAAACATGGACTTCATTATGGGTTTACCTCGTACTCGCAAACAACATGACTCCATTTGGGTGATAGTAGACAGAGTCACTAAGTCCGCTCACTTCTTGGCTGTCAAGACTACAGATTCAGCGTAGGACTACGCCAAACTCTACATCAATGATATCTTCAGGTTGCATGGGGTTCCCTTATCTATCATCTCAGATAGAGGTCCTCAGTTTACCTCTCATTTCTGGAAATTATTTCAGAAAGGTCTTGGTACTCAGGTAAATCTCAGCACAACATTTCATCCACAGACGGATGGTCAGGCAGAGCATACCATTCAGACCTTAGAGGACATGCTGAGAGATTGCGTGATCAATTTCAAAGGAAGTTGGAATCATCACCTACCTCTCATTGAGTTCGCCTATAATAATAACTTTCATTCCAGTATTCAGATGGCCCCGTATGAGGCACTATATGGGCGTAGATGCAGATTTCCGATTGGGTTGTTTGAATTGGGTGAAATAGCCTTTATTGGGCCCGATTTGGTTCGTGAGGCGATGGAAAAAGTTCAGCTCATCAGAGATAGACTAAAAACAACTCAGAGTCATCAGAAGTCCTATGCAGATGTAAGGAGAAGGGACTTAGAGTTTAAAATTGATGATTGGGTTTTCCTGAAAGTGTCACCTATGAAGGGGGTGATAAGAATTGGCAAGAAAGGGAAGCTCAGTCCTAGATATGTAGGTCCTTACAGAATCCTGAAAAGGGTTGGTAATGTGGCTTATGAGTTAGAGTTGCCAGCACAACTAGCAGCGGTTCATCCTGTCTTCCACATTTCCTTATTGAAGAAGTGTGTGAGTGATTCGGCATCAATAGTACCATTATAGAGTGTGGCTGTGAAAGATATTTTCACTCATGAGAACAGGTGAGCTATAACATGATCCTCCGGTGTCTCCCACACCGAAAATGGTGGTTCTACTTGCCTAAGGTAGAACCAATAACATCTAGCTTAAGTGGATCCACTAGCTAATCAACCTATGGGGGCACATAATTATAGGATAAGGAGATTGCTACTAGAAATCTAGACTCTACTACGTGAAGGCTTCCATCTCATGAGATTACTTTGGAAACCCGGACTCTACTACGTGGGAGCTTCCATCTCATATTCAATATCCACTCGTTGCTAAGCATATATTCCCACGGAAGAGTCATTTCTTACTTGACTTCATTACTCATGAAAAAGTGCCCTTGGACAACAATTCCAAACTAGTTCATTAGGATAGCTCTTACTCTTGATTCATTTAGGTGAGAAAGCCTTTCCACCTAAGAATCCTTTCTATGTGAGAAAACCTTTCACATCATGTTAGTATGTGTTTTAGTGAGAATATCCTTTCACAACACAACATTATCATTGGTACTTTACTCTCAAAGCACCCTTAAAACATTTGCATAGATTTCATAAACAATGCATAAGTCCATAATTTAGCTCTTGAGGTCAAAACCACTTTCAATCATAAACTCTGAGAAAACATGGATTAGATATGGATTTCATCGTAAATACATGTAAAGCTTTCAATATATGCTTAATTTCATAAAGCACATGCTTTATACTCAAAATCTCTCATCACATGATTCACAACTTGAAAACATAGGGAATACATGGGTTCATGGGAGAATTCATCATAAAAGCATTGAAATTCATCAATTCATTCATAGAAGATCATAATTCAATCATTTAAATCAATAATGACAAGAACTTATGCTAATTGAAGAAAACCTTAACTCAATTGTGGAATTCTACCATTTGAAATAGAGGAATTTGGGAACTCCATGGATGAAAGGAATCCATGGATGAAAACTATCAAACCTTGACTCCAAATGCTAGCCTTCAATGGAGGAATTGGAACCTTAGCTTGAAACTCTAGATGAATCCTTCTTCTTCTTCAAGTTTCTAGAGAGAGAATTATTTGGGAGGAGATTTGGGATTCTTTTGTGAATTTAAAAGAATGAAGTAAATGGGGTGAATTTAGGGGTAAAAAAGCTTATATAGGGGTCCTAAACATAGCCTAAATGACATAGTATTGAAACTAATTAATTAGGAAAAGACCCAACTGCCCCTAAAAAGAACTGTCAGCTGACCATCCACGGACCCCAGTCGACGGACCGTGGTCTAACCATAACTAACTGAAAGTGGGGAATACCCAATACTGATTTGAATATATAAACTGAATAAGAGTTTTAATGATACTGGAAAATCAAACTCAACTAAAGCTGAATCTAAACTATGTCTGAAATAAGCCTCTAACTGACTAGAGATGCTGGGACAAGCCCCCAGCTAACTATAGTAAAACTGAAACTAAACTGAAAAACAGAAATAGGAAACATGTCTATCATCCTTGAAGAATGAGGACTCACCACTGAAGCTGCTGAACTAGAGATCGGGAACCGATCTATGTGTAATCTGGATGTTGAGAACCTAGAACTACATCACGAAAAGATGTAGCGCAGAGTATGCATCAGTACTTGAAAGGTATTGAGCATGTAGGATATAGTAAAGCTGAACAATATAAACATAACTGAACAAATCATATAACTGAGCAATGATATAAGATAAGCATGATACTATACTGGAAATACTGAACATGAACTAACTGAATGCAATGACCAAGTTTATAACATGCTGAGACTGAAATCTGACTGCAACTGATAACATGGTCAATGCAATAGAATCTGACTGTGAGGAGCTACTAATAACCGACATAAAACCACATGAGCTAAATGTGGAGTCCGATGTATACGCCCCATCAAGAGGACCCAATAGACCCTGCCAGAGGTATAGAGGCATGACTGACGTGATCACTAAAATTATGCCCATAGAGGGGACTTACATCCTACGGGGCACGTCGTTCTGGGACTATTCGGGTACGCTGAACCCTAGTCCAACTCGGTATTAAGTCTACTCCCAACTAATTATGTAAATAACACATTATGACTGAATTTCTGTAATATTGGATAGCTCAAAATACTGACATGCAAAATCTGAGAATGCAACATTAATGTACTGATAATGAAACATTCGTAACCGGAGCATGTATATCTGAATAAATTGACCTAGAATGTGTAATTAATGAACTAAACAAATCTACACATCTAGGGTTCTAAATTTCATGCAAGAACTGAAGCAACAACATAATAATCTGATTTGGATAATTCTAGCAGCTAAAACCCAACAATTTCTAACATTCAAGAAACCCTAGGTCTAGATAATATCAAGGGAATCAAGATTCTGACTGAATTCTAGGGACCTAATTGCCGAAAGGAACCCACTAGTGAAATCCCACATACCTGGTGACGAATTCCATGGAGAAATCTTTCAATTTCAGGGCTGGAACTGATGGAAACTCGTTGCGTTCTTGGAAAGGGGTTTGGTCGACTCTTTCTTCTCTTTTGCTTATAGTTTGCTAAATTTTGGAGAATGAATTGACTAGGGTAAGATATAATTAAGTTACTAGGCTTAAACTAACCAAAACGACGTAGTTTAGGGGTCCAACGCATAAGGAAAAGACCAAAAGACCCCTGACTTAACTGCTGTCGGGACCAACCGACGGACCAGATCGACAAACCGTGGCTGGACCGACGGTCAGTGCTGGTCGTCCGTCGAATGGCGTCTGGGGATTGGACCTGAAGGCCATGATCCATGGACCTGTACCACAGCCCGTGGTCTGACCTACGGTCCGTAGGTCCTGGCCGTGGGTCATGCCTTAGCTGAATTTTCTGGAGTTCTGGGACTAGAAATTTGGGGTCCGACTTACGGCCCTGGACCACGGACCGTGGTCTGACCTACGGTCCATAGGTCCTGGCATGGGTCTATCCTTAGCCAAATTTCCTAGACTTTCTGGAGAGGAGCTGCAGGTGGCCATCCACGGACCCCACCTACTGTCCGTGGTTCACCCTACGGTCCGTAGGTGGCACCTGCAACTTTTGGAATTATGCATTTCTGGTAGTTCTAGCATACGGGGTGTTACAAAGCTTCCCTTTCTTACCAAACCTCATTACACCCTTCATGGGTGAAATTTTTAAGTAAACCCAATCATGAATGTCAAACTCAAGATCCCTTCTTCTCACATCGGCATATGACTTTTGCCGACTTTGAGCCGTTTTCAACCTCTCTCTAATAAGTCAAACTTTCTCTATGACATCATGTACCAATTCGGGACCTATTAGGGAAACTTCACCCACCTCAAACCAACCTATAGGAGATCTACACCTCCTTCCATATAGTCCCTCAAATGGAGCCATATCAATACTCAGTGATAGCTATTATTATAGGCAAACTCAATCAATGGCAAATGGTCATCCCAACTACCGTTAAAATCAATCACACAACCCCTTAACATATCTTTCAAAGTCTAAATAGCACGCTCCGCTTGCCCATCGGTTTGGGGATGAAAGGCCTTACTAAGCTTAACCTTAGTGCCAAGACCCTTTTGGAATGACTTCCAAAACTGAGAAGTGAATTGAGTACCACGATCGGAAATAATGGATAAGGGCACTCCATGCAATCTTACCATTTCTCTCAAGTATAACTTGTCATAGTCCTCCGCCGAATAAGAAACCTTGATGGGAAGGAAATGATCCGATTTCTTCATTCGATCTACTATCACTCAAATAGAGTCATGTTGTCGCCGGGTGCGAGGCAAACCAACAATAAAGTCCATATTCAAGTCTTCCTACTTCCAAGTAGGAATGCTAATATCTTGGGAAAAACCTCCCGGTTTTTGGTGCTCAACCTTTACTTGTTGGCAATTTGGAAACTTAGCCACAAATCCCACAATATCTCTCTTCATCCCATTCCACCAATAGACATCCCGTAAATCACGGTACATCTTAGTGGCTCCCGGGTGAATGGAATACTGCAAACTATGGGCTATAGCCAAGATCTGTTCCCTCAAATCATCAACATTTGGAACACACAATCGACCTTGGTATCTAAGTACCCCATCTCCCCCTTGGGAGAAAGCCTCAACGGATTTCTTAAGTACCGCCTCTTTCAATTCTACCAAAATTGGATCGAGACCTTGCTTGGCTTTCACATCCGCCACAAAAGACGATTCGGAACCATTGTGAAGCATAACACCACCTTTGGTGGAGTCCACTAGTTGAACACCTAATCGATCCAATCTATGAACATCTCGAACCAATTCTTTCTTTTCTTCTTCAATATGAACAACACTACCCATACACAACCGACTAAGAGCATCCGCTACCACATTAGCTTTACCGGGGTGATAAAGAACACTCATGTAGTAATATTTCAATAACTCAAGCCACCTTCTTTGGCGAAGATTTAGATCTTTTTGATTGAACACATATTGCAAACTCTTGTGGTCGGTAAACACATCTACTTGCACACCATACAAATAATGCCTCCAAATCTTTAAGGCAAAAACAACCGCCGGTAGTTCAAGGTCATGGGTAGGATAATTCTTCTCATGAACTTTAAGTTGCCTTGAGGCATAGGCAATCACTTTCCCATTTTGCATAAGTACACACCCTAACCTAATTCTTGAAGCATCATAATAAACCACAAAACCATCTGTCCCTTCCGGTAAGATCAACACCGGAGCGGAAGTAAGTCTATCTTTCAACTCTTGAAATCTTTTCTCACATAATTCGTACCATATGAATTTAGCCCTCTTTTGAGTCAAAGCCATCAAAGGAGAGGCAATAGAAGAACACCCCTCAACAAACCTTCTATAATAACCGGCCAAACCGAAGAAACTTCTAATATCCGAAGGAGTTAGAGGTCTAGGCCAACTCTTGACTGCATCCGTCTTCTTAGGATCTACCTCAATACCCTTACTTGAGACAATATGACTAAGGAAAGCTACGGATCTCAACCAAAATTCACATTTGCTAAACTTTGCAAAAAGTTGTTGGTCCTTAAGAACTTGCAACACGATTCTCAAATGATCAATATGCTCATTCTCACTCCTTGAGTAGATCAAAATATCATCAATAAACACGATCACAAACATGTCTAGGTATTGCCTAAAAACTTTATTCATCAAGTCCATAAACGCTGTCGGAGCACTAGTCAAACCAAACGACATTACTAGGAATTCATAATGACCATACCGAGTTCGATAAGTCATCTTCAGAATGTCATTTTCTCGCACCCTCAATTGGTGATAGCCCGATCGAAGATCAATCTTAGAGAAATAACTTTCCCCTTGAAGTTGGTCAAATAAGTCATCTATCCTTGGAAGAGGATACTTATTCTTAATAGTCACCTTGTTCAACTGACGATAGTCAATACACATACGAAGAGAACCATCCTTCTTTCTAACGAACAAAACCAGAGCACCCCATGGAGAGATACTCGGTTGGATGAAACCCTTGTCTAACAAATCTCTCAATTGTTATTTCAACTCCTTAAGTTCTACCGGAGCCATACGGTAAGGAGGAATAGAAATAGGTTGCGTATCTGGGAGAAGGTCAACACTGAAGTCTATTTCCCACTCGGGAGGAATACTGGGTAAGTCATCTGGAAACACTTCCGAAAACTCATTTACAATGAAGACCGACTCAAGAGGAGGGGTTTTAGAATCTACATCCCTCACCCTAACTAAATAATAAATGCAACCCTTCGAAATCATCTTTCTAGCTTTAAGACAAGAGACAAATTGACCCTTAGGCATAGAATTTACCCTCTTCCACTCTAGGACAGGCCCGTTTGGAAACTGAAACTTGACTACACGAGTTTTACAATCAATAGAAGCATAACATGAGTGCAGCCAATCCATACCCAAGATAACATCAAAATCTAACATATCAAGCTCTACCAAGTCAACAAGAGTAACTCTATGGGATAAGGAAACGGGACACTTTCTATAGACCCTCTTAGGCACCACAGAATCACCAACATGAGTAGAGACACAAAAAGGTTCTAACAACACATCTGGGAGCACATCAAACCTCATAGCCACATATGGCGTCACACAAGACAAAGTAGCACATGTATAAGGTAAAGCATATACATCTAGTTGAAAAACTTTCAACGTAATGGTAACCACATTGGGAGAACTCTCTCGCTCACCACGAGTCTGGAGTGCATAGAAATGGTTTTACTTAGGAGCATTGGAACCTGAACCACTAGGAGTAGCTTGCTTGCCCTCTCTTCCTTGAGCCTTAAGCATTGGGCAATCCCTCATTTTGTGACCACTTTTATCACAACCATAACAACCATCTGTGCCGGCTAGGCACTTACCATCGTGCTTCCTTCCACACTTAGTACAAGTAAACCTAGACAATGAAGATCCACTACCATTACCACCTTGAGGCTTAGGGTTAGACACCCTATCTTGGTTGAACTTTGGAGGAGCATTAGAGGAATCTCGGCCAGAAAACTTGTCGGAATCTAGGACGACCTTGTCCATCGGACCTTGCATGAGAGAAATTTCCCTCACCGGTCTTAGCCCTCTTTACCTCTCTAGACTTTTCCTTAAGTTTTTTCTCCTCAATTTGTTGTGAATGCACCATGAGATGAGAGATGTCCATGTCATGAATGAGCATTGCGGTTCGGCACTCTTTAACTACCATTTCAGACACCCCTGAAATGAACTTACTCATTCTATCCCTTGTATCCACAACCATTGTTGGAGCATATTTCGACAATTGAGTGAACTTTAGATCATACTCCTTTACACTCATACTCCCTTGCCGAGGTTAATGAACTCAAGCACCTTGGCTTCCCTCATCTCCAGGGGAAAGAACCTATCAAAAAAAGTGGCTTTGAACTTCTCCCAATCAAGAGGACCCGCATCTTCCGGTCTCCCTTCTTTTCATTGATTATACCATATTTGAGCCACACCCTTCAGTTGATAAGCGGCCAACTCCGCCTTTTCTACCGGCGTAACTCCCGTGATCATCAAAACCTTATAGACCTCATCGATAAACTCTTGAGGATCTTCCTCAATTTAGAACCATGAAACTCCTGAGGATTCATCCTTGTGAAGTCCCTCACTCTTGAAGTCGCCGTACCCACATTTGGGTTCAAGGGAACCACAACCTCCCTATTTTCTTGGGTCGTTACCGCTTGAGCCAACACTTGGAAAGCAGCCCTAAACTCCGCATTCGACACTTGTTCAGCCAAAGGATCGATCGGAACTTGAGGAGCTTGGGGAGGAGCTTCTTGTTCCTCATTCTCCCTCACATTCCTTCTAGCATAAGCTCTTCGGGTAGCCATATCCTGAAGAACATAAGATAAGGATTAGGAGAGAGACTTTATAGAATTAGACTCTATCACACGACTTAATAGTAATGAATAAAGTCGAGTTTCCTACTCATCTTGTAGCCTCTCATTCATAAATGTGGCGCGCTTCACACTGATGAACAAGACTCTACTAGACGTGGCTTATAAGACATCATAAGACCATTCTAAACATTGTGCTCTGATTACCAAGTTTGTCATGACCCAGGGGTACACCCTAGATGTAACATGGCGTATAGAATCCCGAAGGACTCCATACATGCCATTTAGTCCACATAACATAAGAAATAGAACAATAAGAGTAAAAATAGTCCAAGTCCAAAACATTTTATAAAAACAAAGCGGAAGTCTAATGCACTTGTCTCATTATAGCAATCTAATACAATATAATGAAATTTGGCCTAGCCTATACATCATGTCCAAAAGAGAAATACATGAAGGAAACTAAACAATAAAACTCCGTCCTCGAAGCATGAGGACTTACCAAAGCTCAAGAAATCACTAACTCAACTACTAGCCACGAGATTCGGAAACCTATCTGTCGGACCCTACATTTGGGAAAAATATAGGCGAGAGTATGCGTTAGTACAAAACAATGTACCAAGTATGCTAGTCATGCATAAAACATTTAAAACATGCAATTGACCAAGCTAAACATGATATAAAAGCTCTATAAAATATAAGTCATAAAATCATGGTCAATGCAAGCTAACTTCTTCTTTAAAACCTTTGAACTCATGTGAGATACTTCTTGAAGTAACCTTAGTTCATTATTACTTGTGAGGAAATAGCCTTAACCGACATAAGACCATGTGAGTTATAACATGATCCTCTGGTGTCTCCCACACCGAAAAGGGTGTATCTACTTGCCTAAGGTAGAACCAAGAAAATCTAGCTTAAGTGGATCCACTAGCTAATCAACCTATGGAAAAACATAGTTGTGGGATAAGGAGATTGCTACTAGAAACCCGGACTCTACTACGTGAAGGCTTCCATCTCGTGAGATTTCTTTGGAAACCCGGACTCTACTACGTGAGAACTTCCATCTCATATTCAATATCCACTCAGTGCTAAGCATAAATTCCCACGGAATAGTCATTTCTTACTTGACTTCATTACTCATGAAAAGGTGCCCTTGGACAACCAATCCAAACTAGTTCATTAGGATAGCTCTTATTCTTGATTCATTTAGGTGAGAAAGTCTTTCAACCTAAGAATCCGTTCTATGTGAGAAAACCTTTCACATCATTCTAGTATGTGTTTTAGTGAGAATATCCTTTCACAACACAACATTATCATTGGTACTTTACTCTCAAAGCACCCTTAAAACATTTGCATAGATTTCATAAACAATGCATAAGTCCATAATTTACCTTTTGCGGTCAAAATCCACTTTCAATCATAAACTCTTAGAAAACATGGGTTAGATATGGATTTCATCATAAATACATGTAAAGCTTGCAATACATGCTTAATTTCATAAAACACTTACTTTATACTCAAAATCCCTCATCAGATGATTCACAACTTGAAAACATAGGGATTACATGGGTTCATAGGGGAATTCCTCATAAAAGCATTGAAATTCATCAATTCATGCATAGAAGATCATAATTCAATAATTTAAATCAATAATGACAAGAACTCATGCTAATTGAAGAAAACCCTAACTCAATTGTGGAATTCTACCATTTGAAATAGAGGAATTTGGGAACTCCATGGATGAAAGGAATCCATGGATGAAAACTATCAAACCTTGACTCCAAATGCTAGCCTTCAATGGAGGAATTGGAACCTTAGCTTGAAACTCTAGATGAATCCTTCTTCTTCTTCTTCAAGTTTCTAGAGAGAGAATTATTTGGGAGGAGATTTGGGATTCTTTTGTGAATTTAGAAGAATGAAGTAAATGGGGTGAATTTAGGGGTAAAAAAGCTTATATAGGGGTCCTAAACATAGCCTAAATGACATAGTATTGAAACTAATTAATTAGCAAAAGACCCAACTGCCCCTAAAAATAACTGTCAGCTGAACATCCACGGACCCCAGTCGACGGACCGTGGTCTAACCTACGGTCTGTCCTGGTGGACCGTCGTTGGTCTTCTGGGGCTTGATTTTTAACCATTGAACCGCGGACCCTGACCACAGACCGTGGTCTGACCTACGGTCCATAGGTCGAGTCATGGTCCTGGACCTCAAATCACCTTGGCAGGGTAACCAATCCACGGACCCACCTACAGTCTGTGGTTCAACCCACGGGCCGTGGTTGGCCTCCGTTGCTGGCACCTGCAACTTCCCAAAATCTGGTTTATTTTCCTTTTTCAGATTCGGGGTGTTACAGATAGAGAAGAGAATGATGGATTAAGAGATGAAAATCTGATTGTTTTGGGTCTTTAATTAGTCAAGAAATTTATTTAGGGTTTTCTTAGAGGTAAAAAGACAAAAACGACCCTTTTTAATGTTTTTCCGTCGGCTAATTCATCACAACATTGTATCAGGTTACTAAAATGGTCATAACTTTTTACTCAAAATTTGGATTGACGCGAAATTGGTGGCGTTGGAAATTTGATTCAAATACCTTTAATTTGATAGGTTATGAGCCACATAACTTTTTATATTCTAAGAGATATGGTCGTTTGAAGTTGACCCAAGTAAAATCTTACATCAAAACTTAATCGGTAAGAAAACTTTCAACTCAACTTTGTGCTAGGAGTTTTTAGTGACCTTAATTGATATCCAAAATCATTCTCACACTAAAGAATTTACCTTTACATGTATGAGTAATTTAAGAATCACCCGATACGATCTTATTCACAAATAAAGAATAGCTCGAATTTTATCTTACAAATTTTCGGGATGTTACATTTTTAAACTATGTTTTTTTAGTATATTTCTATCCTTTTCTTCGTAAAAACTCAAGTGTTATTTACAGACGTTGACAATCTCAAAGTTCAATGAAATTTGAACACTCTCTAACATGAATGTTAAATTAATATAATATTCCAACTTAAAACATCCAATTTAGTATATTTTATATCAATATTTATTTATATTATATTATATTAAAAGTAAGAACTCCAAAAGTACAATGATAACTTAGTAATGCACTATGTGGGAGGGAGGAGAAAGTATATTTAAGAGGTGTAACTAAGATATTTTAAGAGTGACTAACTTTCAGTAGTAATCATAAAAAAGTTTACATACACTATTCATAGGAACTTATACTTTATCATTCATTTTATAATTATTTACTTAATTTTTTAATATATTAATATTCACATTATTTTTAAAAATAGTGTAGTACATGATTTGATATTCACGTGCAATGCACGTGCGTCAAAACTAGTGTGTGTGTATGTATAGCCCTTTGTAAAGATCCCGATCTTCCTAGCGATATGCGGGACAAACATCGTTCTAAGTTGTCCAAGTTGCCAAGAAAGAGTTCCTTTGCACGAGTAAGAAATCGATGTATTTACACGGGTCGCCCTCGTTTCATTTATGAGTTCTTCAAAATTTCTCGTATATATATATATATAGTTTATTTATACTTTTTAATGAAACTTTTATTCATCTCCAATAGAATAATAAACTTTACACCCTTAAGCTCAACTAAGAAGCGCCCTCATGTGAGGAAAATAATTTGTTTGTATACCCTATTTTAGACCATTCAATCTGCTCTAGCTGCTTTACTTATGGAAAAAGATCTCAGCATTTGGAGACATAAGTTTTTTTTCATAGTTTTAACTGGAAGTTCACTAATTAAAGATTTCAGAATTTTAAGTTAAATGAAAGGAAGGTTTTATATAATTAGTAAAATTGTCATATGTTGGGACATCAAAGTAGGATAAAAACAATTTTGATTTTTCAACGACAAAACATAATTGTGAGACTTTGATGAAAAAAAGTCATAATTATTAATTTTCAGAAATTTAACCAATGACTCAAAAATTCATGATTATTTATTCATTTATGGAACTTCAACCTATGATACAATTTTCATAGAAAATATATAAATACCAAGTCATATATACAAATCCCAAACCAAATATTTTGTGAAAGGCAAACAAAATAGATCACAATTATTATCGTGTGTATATATTTTGTATTTTCTATGATTTCCCTTAACTTATTACAATATCAGATTCTTTGTGTCTATCACATGGTAAGTCGACTAATTTTCTACTATATAAATAGATCACTTACTATAACCTTATAACATTTTTCTTTTTCTCTATTCATCAATCTAAAGGTGTGTAAAAGTCTCTCTTTTATATATATATATATATATATATATATATATATATATCTATTCTAATTGTTCTATTTTAGTTATTTCTTATATAAATTGATTGGGTAAACAATAAATCAAATATATTAAGAGTTGATTTTTTGTATTCTTTTTTGTTATCTTGTTTTATCAAATAGAAAATTAGCAAAGAAAAATGACAGATTCAGAGAAAAAACATGTTGGAGACTCATTAACCTCCCAAAAAAGATCAAAAAGGCAAAAGAAGTACCACATACACCCCGTGGAGAAAACTCAAAAACTTGAAGTGTAAGAGCAATTTTATTTTATTTTTAAAAAACTTTTAAGAAATTGAAAATCCATGTATGTTCAATTCTTTTTTTTGATTTTGTTTGTTTAAAGATATGATGTTATTCCTAAGTGATATGAGTGATAAAATCAAAATTTATTAGCGATATTTTTCTATATGTTTTTATGCATTAATTTATATTTAATTTATATGATTTCATGTTTTTCTTTTTTCTTGTCTTCATTGATATTTACTATAAGATCTGTATGTTTGATTTGATACTCAATTTTGTTTGACTGAATTGCTAAAATGATTCAAAAATTGTTTTTTGGGATGATTGATCTACCGTTTATAATTGGGTTGAGTATTTCTGTATGATTCGTTAATAAGTTTAGCAGAAGGGGATGATTTTCTTTAATTTTAATGTCTCTCTGTTTTTTTTTTTTGCGTAAAAAATAATCAATCACTTTCACGTGGTGTTTGATACCTTTTTGGGGTTCGACTAATTAAGATTTGCATTAAAATTTTTAGTTTAGGGCAGATTTGCATTAAAAATTATACTTTAGGGCCCAATAATCTACAATCTGGGTTGAAAAGTCCCACTTTAGGACCCAATTAATTCAGATTTACATCGAAAAGTCTCATTTTGGGGATAAAATGCTCCTGACTAAAGATGACGACTCAAGTCCCAAAATGCAAACACGATACCTCTAGTCAAAGATAAATGATTAATTATCACTCCTCAATGCCTTGATTAATATCTAGTACCCTCTCTAGGACCTGACTAATGCGAATTCATATTGGGAATTAGGTCGCATTTTGGTGGTAAAACGTTCTCTACCAAGGATGACTTTAGTTCCAACTGTCGAACTGAAGATCCTGGTTAATGATATAGAATTACTTACCAATTTAACATATCTTTTATGATCTATAAAGTTTTTTTTTTATCTTTTCATTTTTAAGTTTAATCTTAAAAAAAAATTGGTTAATAGTGATGATGTTTTTTGTGAATTTTTCAATGAAGTTTTTTTAAGAAATGTCGACATCCAGACGAGGACCAACAAAAACAATTGGGAAGGGAAGTAGGACTTGAGCCTAATCAGATCAAGTCTTGGTTTCAAAATAGGACTTTTTCGAAGGTAATTTTAATTGATTAGTCCTTTTACTATAAATTTTATTATACTTAAGGTATGGATTATTATTATTTTTTAATTGCACAATGATGAATTAATATTTATTTTTGAATTAAATCAAGCAAAAATCCAGAAAAAAAATGACTAGTTAAAAGTAGGGAAGTCTCCATGACAAGGCTAGTGAATATCTTGGGTTAGGTTCCAAAATTGATTCTCTTAATTTAGTTAATTTTTTTGGATATGTAATTAAATATGATAATTTCTTCTTATACTATTAATTAGTGCAGTTACTTCCTTACCTTTTTAATTCTTTTCCCTTATTTGTATAATTAATTATACTATTGAAGATATTTTTTTTCAATTTCAATATAGTTTTTCGAAATAAATTATTTGTTTTTCTTGTTCAATTGATAAATAGATTTGAAAGTAAGTCTTTTGCCTCATAAATATGTGAATTTTATTAAAGAAGTTCAAATATTTTCATTCAATCTCCAATTCAATTGAGCTGCAACTCAATCATTAAAACCAATGGTAGAATCATGTTAAATTATTCGAAATAGATGAACTCTCTAACAAGATCCAAAACATAACGAAGAATTACTAAATGGTCATCATTTTGTATTGCTATCAGATTTTGACAATTTAGTTAAAGAAAATCTGGTTTTACAACTAAAAATTAATGTTTTTCCTTTTTTGGATTCTATGATAAAGGAAAGAAATCTTAGAATATTAAATGGGTTATGTTCAGGCTAGTCAAAATGATTTGAGTAAATAAATGAGTACGTTATAGATTATTTGGGTTGAGTTGCACTTAAGATTGACTACGACCTAATTTCCCAACTCTAACCAAAATTTTCTTTTCTTAGTTTATTTTCTGGTTCATTGTGTAATTACCGAATAAACTATAATTTTTTTTTTTTATAACTAGATTTAACATCTCAACTAACCCACTAAACTAGACTTGTAAGCTTGACATGAAAAGTAGAGGCAGACGGAGTCAAAGGCCGAGCCTCAACCAGCAAAGGGGGACAACCATGTCAATCCATGCACAGTAAAAGTGTACCCACTCTACCTTTCTTTCTTTACCCTAGACTCCGTTCTTCAAGGAGACCTGTGTGCATTACCTTTGTTTAGTGCTCGCTACGCCCTTGTGCCTTTAGTTGAAGTACAGATCGTCGATTCAATCTATCTTGATGAGATTTTTCTAGTAGGTAGGGAGAAGACTAGTAGTATCGACAAGAGGCTGCATCAATATCTGAAAATTTCGGGTAGGGTGAGCTTGGTGTTAGAAGTCCTATTCTAACTCCCCATGAAAATATGCCTAATCAAATCTGTCTAAATATGAGCGTGTTGGATAGATTATATTTTCACGGTCTAAGTTTTTTTTACACCCATGTTGATATTATTAATTAATTAATCAATATGTATATTGCATATGAGGAAGAAAATGTATGTTGTTCAAATTTAGAGAGGAAATTTGAACTTTTAAGTAATTAGAGGGAGAAATATTTTCAAAATATTTCTAAAAAATAATTAATAGCACTTTTGGTCCTTCAATTTTTTATTTTTTTTATTTTTTGCTTTAAAAATAGAAGGATTTTATTTATATTGAAGGATCATTCATGTTATCAAGTACATATACCTTTAATTAATTGAAATGTACACTTTTGATTCCTTTGCTTGTGAATATTCACAAATTTATCATAATTACTGATCTTTCTATCACTTAATTACCTAGGTGTTATGTTAAGCTTGTATTGTTACTCTATATTTAATAGTAATATTGTTTTGAAAGTAGTTCTTATCACATACATCTTACTTAAAAGGACTAAAAACACACATTTCGATTAAACAAAATTTAAAATGTGATTCGTCAAATATCAAAAAGACCAAAATAAAAATGTATCTAAATTTTAGGAACGAAAAATAAGAGTCTCCCAGGAACTATTAATTTCATTGTCTTTATACATTTAAATAACTCATAATATCTAATTTTACTTGTCTTTATATTTATGTGATTAATTTATATTATATAAAAATGTATATTTCCTCAGACGAAAAATGAGGAATCGGACAACAGTACTCTTCGAAAAGAAAACGACACATATCGATCTGAGATTATGGCGATAAAAGAGGCAATGGAAAATAATATGTGTCCAAAATGTGATTAACCACTCATTGGAGAAGTAGAAAGGGCACGCAATTTAGAAATTTAGCAAATGAAAATTCAAAGGTTGAAAGAGGAGGTAAACTTTTTATTCATCCTCTTTAATTTTTTTGCTTTCTAATTATGTTTTTCCTTGAAAAAACGATAATATATATATATATATATATCCTATTTTGCCTCAAATATTAAGGTTCGAGCTCTTGTACTGAAACAATCCTGATAGAATGTGATTCCTCTCTTAATAGGCCTTACATGATGCCAATCTAAATGAATTCGTGGAGGCCCTAATATGGGTATCTAATACTAGGTGGAAAATCCCCCAAAAAATGTTAAGGCCCTATAACTACACCATATTTTCCCATAAGGTTCCCATATCAGGCTGGATTGTATATATCTTGGAAGACATAAATACAGGATAGGGACTAGTCCTAATTAACCTCCATTGAAAAAATGGTGTAGTTATAGAATAGACTAACACACTGAATAACAAGAAAGTAGAAAATTAGCTAACGAAAAAGTTTGCTCTATCTGTAGACTCCACTAATATTGAAAAATACATTAAATGGTGTAGTTATAGAAACCAGGCACTAAATATATTAGCCAGAGACATGCAATGATTTTGAATATCCCTAGGTCTCCCAAAAAAATCCCACATACGTTTGCCCAGATCACTCTCTACAAGAACATGAATGGGTCGTTTGGTAGAGCGTATTAGAAAAAATAATGTATGTATTAGCTTTGTGTATTAATAATGCTTGCATTAGTTATACACTTTATTAGGTATTGAGGTGTGTATTATTAATACATTGAAATCGATGGTTTTAGTAATGCAATGACTTTTAATGCATGCATTAGTACAGTTAAAGACATAATTGCCCGTAAAAACTTTTTCTACATCTTTTCCACAATATTATTGGAGGGTATTTTTGTAAATAAATATTTTTTTTAGAAACTATGCAATGCATGTTGTTTTTAATATACCAAACCAAACAATGCATAAGAAATAATAATCTTTCCATAGCTAAAACATAACTAATACATGCATTACCAATACACTCTACAGACAGTAACACTTTGAAACAATGTTGATCTTTTTTCTAACTAATTCCTTATATAAAAAAAAACATATCCTTAAAGGAGTCTTTTTATGTTATTAGAGTGGTGTTACTGTTGTTACTCCTTACTCTTTACTGTTATTACATAATTTATTTTATTGAATATGTTGTTATTTTTGTTTCCACTATTTTAGGTTTCTTATTTTATTCTCCTTGATTTCTGGTTTAGTTTCTAGCTTAGAAGGATAAGTTTCCAGTGTAGGAGACTGTTATTTTTGTTTGTCTATATATTTTAGCTTATCATCTATTAATAAAAGTATCCCGTCTTGACTCTGCCAAAAAAATGGTTTCGATCCTCTGACTACAACACATACTCACTCTTACAATGCCTAAGAACGTATAGAATGCATGGGCACAATTTGTTCGGCCAACATCAATTAATCCAAAATGCCATAATGGATTTGTTGATCCGACGATTATTGAACCGTAGGATCTGCCTCCTCTGCAAAACTTGCATGGGACTCCCTGCACCTTGTTTATGTCAACAAGTCCCAAACATGAATTTTTAGCTTTCGTGACCAGTATGCACGCCTATCAAAAAACTCCCGCCTAGTCATTGATTATCTCCATCAAGCGCTCTATTTGCAATGAGCTTACCACTGCTTGTGGTATAATTACCAATGATGAGTTGGTAGTGAAAATTTTGAGTGATCTTGGGTCAGATTTTCATGACGATTCCGCTGCAATTCCAGCAAGAGATTCCATAATCTCGTACGATGAGTTATATGCAAAACTCATTGATTATGAGTTCTTCCTCAAACATGAGAAATTGAAGATAATTTGACCTCGAATAAATTTTTTCCCTTCTCTTTTATTTTGTGAAAGACTTGAAAATGTGGACTCTACTTGTATCCGGTCAAAATATAAATGGACTCTATGAATGGCCCAATTTATAGTTATAAAGCCTATTGTTTATGTTTCCACTACAACGGTTCCTCACCAAGTCTGCCATTGTCGCCTTATCCATCTCCATTCAAGAATCTTGAACTTCGTTTTGAATAAATTTTCTCTCCTAGTTTCATGATCGAACACGTTTACTTTCTGTGATTCTTGTTATTGAAATAAAGCTCAATGTTTTCTCTTCAGTTCCTTGTCTCTAATTAGTATGGCTCTGCTACAATTACTCCTTAGTGACTTGTGGAGTCCAACGCTTGTCATTTTTGTACATAAAAAAAATAATACTACTGTGTTTTCGTTGATCAGTATACCAAATATATTTGGTTGTACACTATTAAAAACAAACATGAGATTCTAGACATTTTTTCCAAGTTTCAACCCTTAATGGAAAAGTATTTTGAAAGTGAAATTGACTCTCTATATACTATACTAATAGAGGAGGTTATTTAAAGGTATTGATTCATATCTCAATTCAAAATGGAATTGAACACCTTGCATCACCTTCTTATACACCTCAAAGAGTGGCCATAGCGGAGCATCATCATCGGCACATTGTTGAAACTGCCAAAACACTTTAACAGGAGGGATCCTTACCTTCAATTTTTTGGTCCTTCGCTTGCCAATGTAATCTATTTTATTAATTGATTGCCTACACAGGTTTTAAACAATACTTCTCCATATGAAAAATTAATTTGGTGTCGCACATACATATGTTTTACTTGGAACTTTTGGTTTTCTAGGTTACCCATGTATTAAGCCTTACACCACCCATACTCTTGAGCCTAGGTCAATTCCATGTTTCTATCTGGTCATCTCTCAGGTTCATCATGCTTACCGATGTTTTGATCTCGTTCACTCTAAATTTAATATCTCACATGATGTAAAGTTTTTTGAAAATATTTTTCTTTTTCCAAAAATATTCTCACATCATAAAAATAAGTCTTTTATGCTTATGTGGGGAGTTTTTGACACTCCTACGAGCTCTCAAACCCTTTAACCTTATAATTCTCCACTTTCTTCTTAGCTTTATTTTTGAGAGATTCCTACAAATGGCCAAACTTGTGAGTCCATCTCCTCTAGCCAGAATCATGCGAGTACCACAGGTTCAGGTAATTCACTTTCTCAGTATTCTCCTTCCCATGTTTCTTTGCAGCCACCCCAATATTTTGTCCCTTTGAATAATCCATCTCCCAATCTTACAACCTACCATTGCCGAAATGAAGCAATAATTTTCCACCTGCATCCACAACTTCTCCTTCACAAAAACCGAGTTGTCCACTGAATTGTCTCCCTTCTCCTCCTCCTCAACCTCATTCACCGCCATCCCCACATGCTCCTCCAACCCACCCAATGACCCGATCACAAAATAATATTTTCTTCTCCAAGAAATCATTCAATTACCTTGTCCAGCTTCTTACCAGTGTTGCCCCTCATACAATCAAACAAACTCTAAAGCACCAAGAGGGGAGGTGAGCTATGAAACCTGAATTTTATGCATTAATTTGATATAAACATGGGAATTATTTCCTCATGATTCTAACAAGAATGTTTTTGATTGTAACTGGATTTACAAGATCAAAAGCAAAGTTGATGGTTCAATTGATAGGAACAAAGCTCAGTTAGTTGCCAACGGGTTTACTCAGCATTTATAGGTCTTGAGTACCATTGCACGTTCGGTCTAGTTGTTAAGCCTACGACCATTCGTGTTGTTCTTTCACTTGTTGTTCGTCACAATTGGGCTTACATTAATCGAATACCAACAATGCTTTTTTACAAGGCACAGTTGAAGAATAAGTTTCTATAAACAACAATGTAGATTTAATTATGTAACTCATCACTCACATGTTTGTGTTTTGTGTAAGTCTATTTCTAGTCTCAAGCAAGCTCCTCGTGGGTGGTACAATGAACTGCCATCCTATCTTTTTTATTTCGAATTAGTTAAGTCTCACTCGAACCCAATCTATTTGTTCTCCATTCCTCTAATGGTTTTGTGCATCTTTTAGTGTATGTATAAACATCATCCTTATAGGAAACAATTCTTCAATGATTCATCAAGTTATATCTTCCTTGGCTTCTCATTTCTTACTTAAGGATATTAGTCCTTTATGCATGAACCTTGAGATCAAACTGACAAAGAATGCTATAACGGGCCTTGTGTGTGATAAGTAGTTTAGAACACGAAACCAAGTTCTAAAAATAAAAAAAGCATTTGTTTCACTTGTACCATCATCAAGTACCAACTTCTCATTCATATTCAAGGGTGTGGGTGATAAATTACATTTCAACACGTTGAACCTCTATAAAAGTTCAGTAGCATATTTTCTTTGCCAAATAAAAGTTCCATATAAACCTTGTCACACCTCAAGTCCAAGAAAATAATGCAGCATACCCAATTCGAACATCTCCAATTTGCTCATCATGTAACTCTTAAATTTAGAAATAATAGATTCACAAGAGCCCATATATATTTTATCATCTCCATAAAGATATACAACCAAAAAATCACCATTACATCGCTTCTTCACATAAAGTGTAGGTTCATTATGACTTCTTCTGTACTACTGCTCTTGAAAAAAGGAATCAATTTTGCTATACCATACAATGGCTTCTTTAATATGTATACCTTGCTCTTTTCTTTAGTAGAGATGAAGCCTTCAGGTTGGGAGATATATACGTGTTCATGGAACTCTCCATTTAGAAAGGTAGCCTTAACATCAAATTGGGACACAGGCCAACCAAGTTGAGCAGCCAAGGCTAGAGTAGTTGTAATCGTTTCATAGTGAGCAACTAGTGAGAATATTTCTTCAAAGTCGATGCCTTTTGTTGGGAATATCCTTTTGCAAAAAGTAGAGCTTTATGCCTTTTGACACTTTCATCAGCATTGTACTTCATTTTGAATATCCATTTTAGCCCGAAAACATTCTTCCCTTTGGGAAAATCAACCAACTCCCAGGTTTGGTTTTTCTCAATGTCCTGAATCTCTTTAATCATTGCATTCTGCCACTCAGGTTACTTTACAGTTTCTTCATAACATGTTGGTTCAACAACTAATAAGGAAAGACGGCAAGATGCATAAACTTCTTTTAGTGATCGAAACTTTGTTGGTGGCATTTCTCTGGATAAAGCCGAAGATGGGAGAATGGGAGCTTGTTGGATTAGAATTAATGCTACTGCTTCCATGAGAAGAAATATTAGTTTCCCTGCTGGGAGGAGAGGAAGGGTCAGAACTTGTTGATTCAAGAATCATAGTATGCTCTCCTTCTGATTGAACCCGCATATGGACTACTGCATCTTTTTTCTCACCATTCCACTCCCAGGCTGCTTCTTCGTTAAATATAACCTTCCAACTGATAATCACTTTGCCACTAGTAGGATTATATAGTCTATATGCTTAGGAATAAGGACTATAACCAATGAAAATACATTTCTCATATTTTTCATCTACTTTATAACGTATATTAACCAAAGAATAGGCTATACAATTAAAGACTTTCAAGTGGCTTACTCATGGTTTTTGTCCTTTCCATTCTTCCTATCGAGTTCGATCCAAAACAACTTTTGTTGGATAAATATTCAAGAGGTACACAGCTGCAACCACTACTTCTCCCCAAAAGTGAATAGGAAGTCCCCTTCCATTAAGTTGGCTTCTGTCCATCTCAAACACCGTACGATTTATCTGCTTGGCGACTCCATTTTGCTGTGGCGAGTACGGTGTTGTAAGTTCCCTGTGAATTCCATTCTCATCATAAAATAGATTAAAATCATTAAATAAAAATTCACCATCATGATCTGTGCGAAGAACTTTTATGTTGTAGCTTGTGCTTTTCTGTGAGAGCCTTGAATTTCCTGAAATTCTCAAACACCTTAGATTTAAATTTCAGAAAGTAACCCTAGATCATACAACTATATTTATCAGAAATAGAAGAAAATAGAGACTCCCACCAAGTGACTCAGTCTTCACCGGTCCACACAAGTCAGCATGTACAAGCTCAAGACAACTGCTAGCCCTTCAAGACTTTCATATAAGGAAAGATCTCCTAATTGGTTTTCCAAATATATAGGCACCCATCACATAACTAAAGCTCGCCCACTTTTGGTAAACCAACCACCATAGTCTTTCTAGCAAACCGTTTCAGCCCATTAATGTTCAAATGACCATAGAGAAGATGCCAAAGTTGAGTTTCATTAACACCTTTAGCAACTAACACATTCTTAAGAATATATGAAACATTAAGGGGAAACATATTGTTTCGTATCATAGGCACAATTGCAACAGTTTGACGAGATTTCATGTCACTAACAATAAATTAGTCTTTATCAAACAAAACAGAATAACCATTAACCATCAATTGTCCAACACTCAGCAAGTTGTAAGACAAACTAGGAACGAATTGCACAACGAGTCAAACTTCACTCTTTTTCGACTCATCAAGATCTCTTAATAGACATATGATTCGAGCATCCACAATCAATAATCCAAACACCATCAGAATATTCTGTAATTGGAGAATGAGCCATGAACAACTTACTTTCATCCTCAACTTTTTCAGAGACATTGGTGTTCTTCTGCTCATCTTTTTTCTTTGTCCAACAATATGCATCAGTGTGGCTGGACTTTTTGGAATACACACATTGAAAGTTATTCTTGGGCTTACGTGACTCACTAAATTGTCCTTTGCCTTTGCCGAGGCCTCGACCTTGCCAACGAAATACGCCTCTACCTCTGCAAAAACAAATTTGAGGATTTTTCTTTGTAGAAAGATGAGTCCTCTTTCACCTTGAATGCCTTTTATTCAACATTCTCATGAGACCTATGTAGCTTATTTTCATGTAATTCATCAAATTTATAATTAGATAAATCCTTGGATTCTTCGATAGCAAAAACTACATGCTCAAACATATTGGTTAAAGAAGCTCCAAACATTTGCTACAACAATTATATCATTAATCTTCTCTCCATAAGACTTCATGAGATTATCAATTGTAGAGACTCTAGATATATAGTTCTGCAGCGATTCACCATATTTCATACTCAAAGTTTCAAAATCACGACGCAAAGTTTACAATTTAACGGCAATTACCTTCTTATCTTCCATATAGTCATGCTGCAAATTTTCCCAAGCTTCATTGGATGTATCCGCTTATGAAATTATGGGGAAGATATCATCATGAATGGCTTGTTGAAACGCCTTCGAACCCTTTCTCTCATATTCCTTGAGTTGTTGTGTGTGACCTTCATCGGGGTCTAGAAATCCTTTCTCCACCAAGTCCCATAGCTCTTGAGACTAAAAAAGAATCTTCATCTTAAGACTCCAAAAATGATAATTCACTTCTCTACTAATTAAAAGAGGCTGAGAGTTTTAATTGGTGTTCACTGCCATTTTTATGTATTTCTCTTGTATTTTTACAGTCTCTCTTTGGCTCCCAAGTGAACAAACCCGGATGCTCGGATACTAAAGTGTTAGAAAAAAGAAGAGTAAAAGAAATAGGTAGACCTATGATAAAGAAACACTATTTACTGCTCAATTCCACGCTACATAAAACAACTAGACATCGTGCCCTTTATAGGCTTACAACTTAACAGATCAAACTCGTCTTCACCAATTTATTCTTCTTTATCTTCTTTAGTGAATTTGAACGCAATAATTTTTTTTTGTTATCTTCTTACCCTCATTTGTTGAAATAAGCCTTTTTAAAAGCAATGAGATCCCCTCTTTTTTTGTCATATGTAAGAGTATTGAGATTCAATGTTTCAAGGGAGACAAAATGCCATTAATGAGGCAGAATTCTCAGAACTCTTTTTGTGTGTTCCACCACGGGTATGTTTTGCCTGATGCTTTGAGTTCTCCAATTATTTTTCTTAGATGAGAAAATATGCTTTCAATAGATTCTCCGTTGGTGTTTGTTTTTTAAAATGGGGCAGCACAAAATGATTGAAAATGTATCTCAATATTTTATTAAGCATAATAGGGCTTTAAATAGCCAATTTGATAACATAATCTACATAACAAAATTTTTAAAAAGACTAAATAATCTCAACAATTAAAACAACCTAACAAATATTTAATATTCAAATTCATCCTAAAACTAGGTAACTTATCATTTTTTAAAAATGACTACAGTAGCTACAAGCAAACTCAACACTCCTCTTTTGCTTTAGATAGTGTAATTTTAAAAATTTGCTCCTCCTCGATCTCTATTTCTACAACTTGTGCTTGAAGATTGTTCTTAAGCTTGCACACATTTGTAACATGACCGACTTGTTTGTAATTTCCACATTGCAGCAGGTCTCCACCAACAAAATTTTTCCAAGTGTGTTTTTCTTTTACAGTATTTGCATAGAGGATAATTACCTTTTTCTTTTCTGCTTTGTGCATAAAAGGCATCCTCAGTAACATTATCTTGCCTGAATGCTCTTCTTTGTTCTTGTGCTTGAAGAACACTTATTAGTTCTTAAACAGAAATAGTAGAAAGATCTTTAGACTCTTCCAGAGATGAAATTTTAGATTCAAATCTCTCTGGAATTGTCACAAGAATTTTTTCTACTATTCTTTCATCTTTGAAATCCTCGACAAACAACCTGATTTTATTAACAATCAAAAAAATCTTATCAGAATACTTAACAATATTTTCATCCTCTTGCATCCTAAGAGATTCAAAATATCTTTTCAAATTTAAAATTTAAAATTTAAAATTTAAAATTTGCCTGAGTCGGTCACTTCCTTGATATTCTTTTTTTAATTTTTTTCAAGCTTCTTTTGGCGTCTCACAAGTAATGATTTTGGAAAAAATCGATTTCACAACTGAATTTTGAATTACAATTTTGACTTTAATTTTTTTTGTTTTTACATCTGAATGAGATTTAATTTGAGCAAGGGTAGGATTTGCAAGGAGAGGTTTTAAGGGTATATCTTCCATTACAACTCCCACAAATCGTAGGCTTCAAGATATGATTTCATTTTCACTAACAAAATTTGATAGTTTTCACCACTAAAAATTTTCGGGGCATTCAAAGAGAGATTGTTGCTTGCCATTATTTTTGGTTAAAAGTTTGTTTAGAAAAGTCTGTGTGTGGAAAAAAGCACAGGTTAAATGGATAGCTCTGATGGGTTAAAATGGATAGCCCTGACGGGTTAAAAAGGTAGCCCTTACGGGTTAAAAAATATTTGGTAGTTCTTTGGAAGATTTCACAGATCCCTTAAGATCAATGAAGCTCTTGATAGCATTGTTGGTGTTTTTAAAAAAAATGAAGCAGCACAAAAGGATTGAAAATGTCTCTCAATATTTTATTAAGCATAATAGGGCTTTAAATAACCAACTTGATAACATAATCTGCAGAAAATCTGTATAACAAAAATTTAAAAATGACTAAATAATCTCAATAATTAAAACAGCCTAAAAAATATTTAAAATTCAAATTCATCCTAAAACTAGGTAACTTATTATTTTTTAAAACATGACTGCAGTAACTAAAAACAAACTCAACATTCTCCATCCTTCATTTGGAACAGTTCATATTTATGTACAATAAGGATGACAATTGTTTGATTGACTTTTTTTTAGTACATTCATATGTAACTTCCAACTATTCCAATATTTCCTTAGCAGTATCACAACATGATATCTTCTCATAGTCCTCACCACTGATAGAGTTCTACAAAAAATTCTTTGTCTTGAAGTTTGTTTAAATACCATCAATATAGTTTTCCAATTAGTATCTCAATTGATGTTTGACCATCATCTGCTTTCTTTTCATCTTTTTAGCAAGGAAATAGGGCAGTCTCGAAGCTTGATTACCATCTAGACTCGCATAAGGATTTAATTAATGTCTCCATTTTTACATCCCAAAGAGAGAAATATTTCCCATTAAACTAACGAGATATGATTTGTGATGTTCCTTCTTCAAATAATTCTCCAACAATATCTTGGTTTGACATGATATTTCTCACTTAATGTTAGGAAATAAGTTGTGAGACCATGCTATGATACCTATTAAAAGTGCAAGAGGGGGTGGGGTGGGGTGAATCGCTCTTTTTCTTTTTTATCTAAGTCCACTGATTGTTTCCCGTAGTTAACATCTAATAAATGAAAAGAATTTGAATATACATACATGAATTAAAGTGCGAAAGGTAAATTTGACACCAAATATTTTTAAATTAATGGGGATCCATAATAGATTTTAGTGCATCCCACTTTGGTTGCAATAATGTTCTCTTCTAGTTCTTTAAACTTGGATAGAGTTGGAGTATATTTCCTACAACTATACTCTGTCTTTTTTCTCACTCGGAATCTTTAGATACAATAGCCTCAAAAATAATATTTTCTCTCCTCTCTTTTTTGAGTACTTATTGTAACCTTAATCCCATGCCACCATAAGTCCATAGTAGATGGTCCATAATTTAGCCATATTCTTGTTTGTACAATCCAAATTCTCAAAGAAGTACAATGCTTAAAAGTATAGAGAAGAACATGAAAAGGTTCAGACTGTTGGTGTATCATTCATCCCCTTCCACTTACCTTTTTTATAGTATTAGAAGAATTCATTGAAGTTATTGAAGAGAACAAAACCCCAGAGATTTGATTCTTGGAAAAATGAGTGAGTGACTTTCTATGATGATTTCATCTGAATAAAATAAAGTCTTGATTGAATTTCTTTCTATGATGATTTCATCTGAATTTTATACTTCAATAATTGCTCTTTCCATGAGAAAGAGAACCAAAAACCTCTTAAGAGTCAATATCTTTATAAATCCCTTGATTGCTTCCATATTTATAAAGATTTGATTGGTTCCTTTAATAAATGCCTCATTGAATTTTTCTTGGTACTTGATTGATTGAGCAGATTGCTTCCTTTCTGTAACACTCCCCGGAATTTTTTTGAGATAAAACTCAAACCATCCTTCATTGTGAGTAGGATTTTATCGAGGAATTTAAAATTTCTTGAGTGTTAAGGTCACTAGATGTAGCACCTTGAGTTCCAAAAAGAACTAAAGAGAGTTCATTCAAGCCATTCCTAAGTTCTTCTAAGTTTTGGGTCAACTTCAAATGACCATAAGTCTCAGTACACGATCAGTTATGTGTGCCATGAGATGACAAACGAAAGGTCTTTGAATGATCTTCCCAACGCCACCGAGTTTGCTAAGTTTCAAGGTTGGATGAGTGAGATATTCTCTTTTGAAGTCAGGCTGTCCAGTTAAGGAAAGTTACCTGAAAATAGTAAGGGGTATTTTGGTCTTTTCCTTACCTAATCAGATTTAATTCCTTTTTAGTAAGGTTTCAGGGGTCTAATCTGATTAGTCTCAGTTTTATAATCCTAATATATGCCTAGAGTTTTAGTTGAGAGTTCAAGAAGAGAAAAGAGGAGAAAAGAGGAAAGGATCGAGGCGTTCATCGAGGTTCTTGAGTTTTGTTGCGGATTTTCACCATGGATTTGATCCCTAAGAGGTATGTAAGCTTTCATAGTGTTGGGTTCGTTCACCCACATGCCAATCATGTTATTTTCAGCGTAATTTCATTCTCAAAAGTTGAAGTAATTGAGTTCTTGATAAGTGTTCTTGAAGTTCATTCTAAATCTTGTTTTGTTGGGGTTTTGATGAATTCTTGAGATGAAAGTTAGTGGTTTGAGTGTTGTTTTGAGTAGATTAGTGTGTACTTAGGTTGTGTAATTGAATCTAAAGGAAAACTTGAGAAAAGAAATCGATTAAAAGTGATTTAGGATCAGAAAACGAGAGACGAAATTTAGCGAAATTCGCCTGAAAGGGGCTGGGGCGGCACCCCAGTAGTGCACCACTATGCAGCCTCTGAAGTTAAGGGGCTGGCTTCCCGCGCCAGGAAGGCACCAGGGTCGTCTATTCCCACTCCTTTTCCGTCGGTTGTCCTGTTTGAGTTCCATTAAAGTGTATCTTCACTCCCTTTGATTCTAACTACTCTAAACTAGTTCTAAATGTCACGACTCGAGCCTACACCCTGGACGTGGCCGGCACTCGAGAACCATTGCTGGTCCCCAAGCAAACCCTCATCCTGGCTGACTACAAGCGGAAGACTAACTCAAGCATACAAAAGCTTAAAAACAGAATAAAAATAATATATTCAACTCGCCATAAAATAG